>JASDQU010339288.1:0-12489 GCA_032191745.1 Picea mariana
TTGTCTCCTGAAGAGATGGTAGAACACCAATGCCCCATCCTTTGTTATAATTGTGATGAGTGGTATTTCAAAGGGCACAAATGTATTTGAAATTGATTTCAGGAGCATTCATGAACCCTGACTCCCAAAGGGAATATATCTGAAATTATAGTGAACAAACATCTAACATTTTGAACACATGTACCCGGAGATCTCTCCTCCATCTCCTCAAAATTTCACAATTTGAAATGTCCTAGAAATTAAGTTATAGTAAAAGTGTCAAGCTGACTTGTTTGAAAATGATTTCAAGAGCATTCAGGAACCCTAACTTCCATAGGGAATATCTATTAAATTAAAGAGAACCAACATCTTAAATTTTTACCACATGTACCTAGATATTGCACCTTCGTATCGTCAAAATTTCAAGATCTGAAACATTCCAAAAAATAAGTTATCGCGAAAATGCAAAGCTAACCTGAAAATGATTTCGTAACTCTTCCCTTTCAAAAATGAAAATATATATATATATATATATATATATAACAATATTTTCTCATCCGCTTCTTCAAATGTTACTTCATTTTTCACACGTCCACTTTCTTTTTCATAACCCTTCATGAAGGGACATGTTCATTAATTGAATAATTAATTTATTCTTCTTCTTTTTAGTCCCTGTCATAGGCATAGAGGGACTATAGCGATCGATAATTCGTTGACTTCATATTAGTTTGTCCTTTGACCACAAATATTTGCATAATATCTATTGTTGGAGCTAGGAAACTAAAAACCTTGATTTTTATATAATAAAAAGTACCATATATGTAATGATCTGATTGGATAACAGATTGGAGGTCTTATTGTCGGCTTCACTATTACCAATGTTTTACATGTTAGGATATCCAAACTTTTTTATCGTCTACAGTCCTTTTGAATCATATATTTTCTTATGCATTGCTTGAATGTGGATTAATGCTAGCATTAGTTCGAATGTTTGTCTTAGCATTTTCTGCTAGCTAAATTTATCCCAATGTTTGATATGCTAGCATATCCAAAGTTTGTCCTTCGAATACATTCTCTATTGTTCGAACTATTGTTACATAAATTATAATATTTTTTTATTGGTATGTCAGAGACCTGCCACACTGCATTCTTTCTTAAATGTTTAAAGACCATTTCCGACAGACTTAAATGTTTACCTAACAGATTGTGCAGCGTTCAATGTTTACTTAACATCATTGTTACAATACATTTTCTTCCAGTTTTTTTTTATATGCAATGTTCTTTGCAGTCAATTTGGGTAATATTGTACTTCAACGGCATTGTTGGTTCATTGGTTCATGATTGCTTCTTGCATCTCCACTAATTTCTTATTAGTTTGTTGTTGTTGTTCTTGTTTGCTTGTTCGTCTTGTTGCAGTTTGCACGTTTGGGGTTCTACAACCGCGATTGGAACTGTGGCATTCATGGTTGACTGGTTGGTGCTTGCTTCTTTGTTCATTGGATGTTGTTTATTGTTGTTTGATTCGACTTTGCATGGTTCGGGTCCTGTGGCTACGGTTGGGCTTTTTGGTGCTTCTTAACAGGGTTTTTATTTGTTGCTTGCTCTTGTTTGCCTAAGGTTAGCAATGTTGGAGTGTTGCATCTACAGTTGGATTTGTTGTTACATTATTTTGCAATTGGCTCCCCATAAAATACTATTAAGATAAAATAACATACAAAATTTTGCAGTCCATTTAAATTGCATCTCTTACGGCTTCAACCAGAGTTTGTCGCGCTCCAACTATATTTCATAGTTGGTGATGCTTTTTCCATGGTTTATGTCTTACTATGGTTTCATAGTTATGAGAGTAAGTGTTGTTGTCTGAGCAATATAGTTATTCTCTCCCTTTTTTTTTCCTCTTGTAAACTTTCCCATTTTTTACCTTTGGTTCTTCCGCTCAATTATGCATTTTTGGTTCTATACTTTCTCACGCTTCTGTGCTCGTGGGTTCCCGGTGTCGCAAACTGACAAATCGTTATCTCCATCTATATCTTCACATCACGATTCCGATCGACCGTCGTTCGGTTGCATACTTAGCCAATTTTATGAACGCGGCTTGGCGGATAGGTGTTATCGAACTATGGCAACTCATGTTCGGTGTATACATCTTGCACCCAGAACTTTCGTGCTCTACAATTCGACCCTGCAATCCTCAAACTCGCAACCCTGCCTCTGCCTACGATGAGTTTGTTTGTCTAACCTGCCTTTCCATACTTAGTCGAGTTTTCAAAGTTTTGCGGGTTCACGCCTTCCCAGGTTCAAAAAAGTTTACAAGCATTTGTCGCTCCTATCCATCCCCACTACCTTCCGCCCTTCCCAATGGACATTAATTATGCTTTCAAAAGTGACAACCGACAAGACAGGTTCGAAAAGATTGGCTATAATAACCAGAAAGCTTGAGCACATCTCCCATTAAAATGCATAGACAGACGAATATTATGGGATCTCGTAATTTCTTTTGTCTGCATTTTGAATTTGCAAAAAAAAATATTGGCTCGTTTAGCTTTTTAAAGATTTCATCATAGTAATAGTGCAATATTGTACTGCCTCGCTGCCATCGACGAACGTGTCATCCACAGAGGCCTTGATGTCGTGTCCCTCTTTAATATTGTGCATATGTTAGATGTCAGATTTGATAATCTGTTCAAATATGGGAATGTTAATACGTGCTATTAGTCACTATTTAGCGCACATATTTGAAAAGATTGGCATTAATAAGCAAAAATATCGAGAGCATCTGTCATTAAGACAAATTAACGCAAAATCTACGAAAGATCATACTATGATTCTCCAGCGTTGCTTTTAAATACTTATTGCCATTTCTCTCTATCATCAAAGAGTTGGGATTTAAGGTGCCTTCGTTCTAATGTTCCTAGTCATGGACATGTAAGACAACTTAGAGATTCCATTGAGGCCCAAATGAAAGAAGAGAGACTGGTTTTATGTGACGTGAGCTTTGAGCCAAAAAAAAAACTATGTTATCCAACAGAAACTCAGACAGGGGGAAAAAAGACAAGTATCTTCTGGTTGGTGTTCTCCCTGTATTCGATGCTTTTGGTTGGTTGAAAAGCCTGCCTGGAGATTCATTTTTTGATCTTCTTTGTTTTCTTGCTGGGAGTTGGAATGGATTTTCAGGTCACATGCAAAATACTCCTTCGTTGATGTATATAGTTTCTTCCAACAACACAGATTTGGCAAGTGTATCGAATTCTGCAGAGCACACAAGAGTTTGTCTTCGTCGGGGGAGTCGCACTTACTGTGGCTTGAAAAATGGTCTGTGATGTTCAAAAATGACGCGAAATATTTCTCCATTCGTGAATGTACCCAGAAGTGGGTAACATAAACTGTATGGGTGGATAAAACAACATACTAAAACTACAGAAGTTTCTATTACAAAGTTTGTTGAGCTACTTCTAGGTGTGGTAACAGACTTGACAGAAAGCCATGTTCTTTATCAAAGTTTGTTCATTGTGCTCTGTATGTAGTTACAGACTCCACATACAATCAATTGTCTATTAGTACTGCACATTTTTTATTTTACTACTCCTACGCATATAGTTGGATTATGGACTTTGCAACATTTTCCAAGGATTGCTTTATACTACCACCTTCTACAAGAGATTTCGTGTGTTCAAGTGATGATTTGGTTTCTGAAAATCACCTTTTACTACCACCTTCATGTAATCATTTTGTTTCATTCTTTAGAAGAGACCTTAATGTAGTGGTGTGTTTCCAGATCTATTTCAACCTAATGTCAATCTTCTTGATGTTTCCCTTGCGTTGGATGGGGAAAATGCATTTCTTTTGTTGCAGTTTATGCGATATTTGATTAAAAAAAAAGAACCTAATGTTTGATATGCTAGCATATCCAAAGTTTGTTCTTCGAATACATTCTTTAGCATATTACTATGTGTGATTACTATGTGATTTTTTCTTTATGCTTGTGTGCTTCGAGAGTCTTTGTCATTGTTGCATACGTAAACAGGCTTGCCACGCTTCACGTCATTCAAGGATGTTAAGTAATCACAAAATTAATATTGTTTGTGCCAATGAAATTGAGTCATCGTCCACTATGGCAATTGCATTAACACTGCAATGTCAGATAATAGATGTCTAGCATGTACCTAATGTCAAGTTCATTATTGCACAAGACACCCAATGCAAATAATGTCAAGGTCATTATTTGCGTTTATATTCCTATCCTTGAATACACTGAGAAGTAAGCGTTAGGATTAAAGTTTGTAAACGCAAATAATTATTGTCTAATCCATAAAATTATCATCCAATCCATATCGCACTGACTTGACCAAATAGTGGGCATTAGATTTTCAAGGTTGTAAATGTTAGTGTACGTAGATGTGAAGCTTATTTAGGTTAATAATTATATTTTCATAGTATGTGTGGTTTAATTGGTTGTGTACTTTATTTACCTAGCTCGTTATTTATTTACCTAGTTTACACTTTATCAAATGATTAATTAGATTTTTTCCATTTATTATAAATGTTTTTTATTAATCTTATAAATTGGCTTCTTAATTATTATATATATATATATATATATATATATATAAATTAACATATATATAATATTTATATATATTAAAATATAATATTAATATATATTATATTAAATTTATATATTTATATAATCTATGTTATATTAAAATTAATATATGAATATAAATACCATATTAATTAACAATAACAATAGAATATCTATTACTTTTGTATATGATAACAAATGTTTGAAGTGGGGCAACATCGTTCTGCGGCTCGAGCTAGGGTTTTACCCTTCCCTGCACACGCGATCTGGGCATCCACGACTCTTGGCCTCTGAGGCCATGGACCGCCAAGAGGGGGCGCCGCAGGGCGCCTCCTACAGCCGTATCACAGTAGGCGGCACACTTGTTGGAGGGCCGAATCGTCCAACTTTTGAGACGCCTCCGGACCTGCGGGAGCAACTTCTGATGGAGAACCCCTTCAAAGATCCTGCGATGGAAATAGATCCGCTGAAAGAGAAAGCCACGGCGTCACCTCCTTGGTTACCAGGTAAATGCATACCTCAAGCCCCCCAGGCCCCAAAATATTTAATAAGCTCACCACGTATTGAGGAACAGAAACAATATATGCGGGATTATGCCCTGATAGGCAAATTCCTAGGGCTTTGGCCCTATGAGCGAGACTTAATCAAGTGGATCCAGCATTGGTGGAGACCGAAAGGCCATTATGACCTGCAGTTGGGCTTTAAAGGGTTCTTCACCATCATCTTTCATAACCTGGAGGATCGGAATCGGGTCTTCGAAGGAGGGCCGTATTTCTTCAACTCAGCAGGGCTTTTCCTGAGGTTCTGGACTAAGAAGTTCAGCCCTGAGAAGGAGGACTTTTCCCACGCACCGGTCTAGATCCGACTCTACTCCCTACCCCAGGACTTTTGGCTAGAAGAGGTCTTGGCAGGAATTGGCAATATCGTCAAATCCTCAGAAGATACTAAGCAACGCCGATATACCTCCTACGCACGCATCTGTGTGTACATGAACATCGCCAAACCACTTCCAGGCTCCATCACACTAGAATACCATGATGAAGACTGGTCTCAGACCATCGACTACGAGCACATCCCGTTCCGATGCAGGAAGTGCCATGAGCATGGTCACCTTTTCCGGGAATGCCCACTCAACAATGCACAAAAAGAAGGGCACAAAGAAGGGAACATGGAGGGCAGCAAGGACAAGGACGGATTTATCCAACCAGCGAGGAAAAGGCGTCAAGGGGCCAGGTGGCAATCGGCTCAGGTAAGTAAAGACCCCTCAACTAGTAACAAATTTGCAATTCTGCAAGATCAACCAGAAGAAACCGTCACCCAGACCCACTCGGGGGCCACACCTCAGAGCTCTGCACCCCCGCCCCCTGGCCCAAGTGGAGACCATCCCTCTCTAATCAAGACCCCCGATCTCAATCCACCCGACATGGCCAAAATCCAACAAGACCCACAGGAAGCAGAGGATGGGGAGGCAGATATGGAACTAGAGGAACAGGACCTCGCAGGAGTAGATCTGGAACATCTGGAGCACGCTTACAGGCAACAAAAACTATACACCATTCCCAGGGATCAGCTACGAAAAGTTCACAAGGTGTTCCTCAATTCCTCCGCGGGATCCATAGCGTGAGCTAGCAAAGGTCTAGGCATCCAAGGAGGTCAATCAAAAAACCCAAACAAAATTCAGAAATATGAAAAGAAACGGGGCAGAAAATCAACCAACAAGCTGATACAAGAAATAGGTAACTACATGGTGAATTCTGGCCAAATCAACCTGATTTCGGACAGTTTCCCTCCCCTCCCCACCCCCTCATCCTCATGAAAATCCTCACTTGGAACATTAGAGGTCTCAACGGACGTAGCAAGCAGAAAAGGCTACGGGAATTGCTCATAGCAGAACGACCAGAAGTCATATTTCTCCAGGAAACAAAGTGCAGCTCAGAGGACATTGACAAATTACTACCCAAATGCTGGAAGCAGGGGGCAACGGTATCCATCGACGCCACAGGCACAGCAAGAGGTTTAACCATTCTTTTGGATACCAGCGCAATAATCATGGAAAACTTCTCGGCCACTAGATGGACCATCCAAGCTGATTACAGGCTCATCGGATCAAATAGGCCCGGACACATGATCAATGTCTACGGCCCAGCCAACCCAAGGGATAAGCCAGCTTTTCTAAGGAGCCTGAGCCAGGATTCGAGCCATACCCATCATAAGAACTGGATCATAGAGGGGGATTTTAACCTCATCCGCAGCTTGGAAGAAAAAAGAGGAGGTTTGCAGCGGCTGGACAAGGAATCCAGCGATTTCGATAGCCTTCTAGACGCCCTTCACTTAATCGATCTGAACACCAGCAATGGCACCCATACTTGGACAAATAGAAGAACAGGGAGTCAACAAATTGCATGCAGACTAGATAGATTCCTCGTCTCAGAAGAGCTCATGCTGGAAGGCACTGCCATGGAATCCACCATACTCAACTTTCCAGGGTCCAACCACTGGCCGCTACAACTGTGGGTGGACATTTCAGCCAAGCCTGGTAAGAAACCCTTCAGATTTGAATCCTTTTGGCTAGATCATCCTGATTTTCTAGAAAACATTCAAACTTGGTGGAGGAACGCAGAAGTACCTCAGGGCTCCAAAATGTATAAATTTCAACAGAAACTAAAGAACCTCAAGCACAATCTGAAGCTGTGGAATCATAACACTTTTGGCAATATCTTTGATGCCAAGAAACAGCTTACGGCACAAATGGAAGAAATTCAACATCAGATAAGGATGCAAGGACTCACAAGCGACCTTAAGGCCTAGGAAACCAGCATAAACCAAAAGCTAGAAGAAAGGAAGAGGCAAGAAGAAATCCTCTGGAGGCAGAAATCGCGGGTGCAATGGCTTAAAGAGGGGGAGCGCAACACCAAATTTTTCCACAGAACAGTTGTTCAAAGGCGTCACACCAACAGAATCACGCACCTCATCTCAGACGAAGGGAATGTCTTACACTCGCATGCAGACATGGAGGCAGCCCTGCTAAAACACTTTCAAAATCTTCTGACAGAACCACAGGTAGACAGATCAGAAGCCATCCACAAGATCACGCAGCATATTCCTTCCCTGGTCACTAGGGAGCAGAACGCAAGCCTTCTGAGGCCGATAAACATTGAGGAAGTGGACCAAGCTCTTCAGGACACCCCAAAATGTAAAGCTCCTGGCCCAGACGGATTCACCAGCGATTTCTTCCATTACTGCTGGCCGTTGATCAGAACGGAAGTATGGGAAATTTTAGAAGACTCCCGAGCTTCGGGACAGGTCCTCCGGGCTCTAAATGCAACCTTCATCACCTTAGTCCCCAAAGAGGGGCAAGCTCACCACCCCAAGATGTTCAGGCCTATCGCTCTTTGCAATGTCATCTACAAGCTCCTTACCAAAGTGATAGCCAGAAGACTCAAAACCATTTTGCCGACAATCATTTCCCCGGAGCAATCCGGCTACATGGAGGGCAAACAGATCTTAGATAGTGTTATCCTCGCTCACGAAGTCATCCATTCGCTGCAGAAGACCAAAACCCCAGGTATGCTTCTCAAATTGGATCTCTCCAAAGCCTTTGACAAAATTAGCTGGGAATACATGCGGGCAATGCTGCTAGCTTTTGGTTTCAATTCCGGCTGGGTAGATTGGATATTGAACCTCACCTCTTCGGCTTTCTTTTCCATACTTGTTAATGGTGTCCCCTCACAGCCCTTCTCCCCCTCATGAGGGATCATGCAAGGAGATCCCCTCTCCCCTTTCCTCTTCATTATCCTAGCCGAAGGCCTCAGTAGATCTATCCACGCAGCCATTGTCTCAAAGTAGTTGTCAG
This sequence comes from Picea mariana, assembly GCA_032191745.1. Taxonomy (NCBI): domain Eukaryota; kingdom Viridiplantae; phylum Streptophyta; class Pinopsida; order Pinales; family Pinaceae; genus Picea; species Picea mariana. Next base: position 8,415 of record JASDQU010339288.1, read on the forward strand.
GGCTACCCCTCCACGGCATCTCCCCGCCTATTTCGCATAGTCAATTTGTTGACGACACCCTTCTGATAGGCAGCCCAATGGCCCAAGAAGCTAATTCCATTTTGAGCATCCTCCAAACTTTCTCTGACGCTTCCGGTCTGGATTGCAACAGGGACAAATCCCAGGTTTTTTTCTTCAATACTCCACCCCAGATTCAGCGCCACATCTCGGGCATTCTAGGTTTCAACAGAAGCTCCCTTCTGTCCAAATACCTTGGTATCCCACTGATTGATAATGCACTCCGAAACTCGTCTTGGGAGCACCTCCTTTCCGCTTTCACCAAGCGGCTATCCTCTTGGACCTACAGGGTCCTCAACCTGCCCAGCCGTCTTATTCTTCTCAAAGCTGTCCTCCAAAGCCTCCCGATTTACTGTTTCTCAACGCTAGCTGCTCCTAAGTTTGTACTCAATACCATCAAAAGCCTTCAACGGAACTTCCTCTGGCAGGGACTCAACACAGGGAAGAAAGTATCCCTGGTCAGCTGGGACAAGCTCTGTAGACCCAAGGAGCAAGGCGGTCTAGGGCTAAGAGATCCAGGCATCATGAATAAGGTCCTCGGCGCCAAGATTTGGTGGCGCTGGCTTAAAAGCCCCAAGGACCTGTGGGCTAGACTGTGGAGGAAAAAATATGCTCCAAATGTGGCAGAAAGAAACCTAATCCGTTGGGACGAAGACACCCAGGGCTCTTTAATTTGGACTGCAGCCATGCAAAATCGGCGCTTAATAACTGATCATGCTTTCTGGGATATCTGGAATGGGAAAACAGCCATGTTTTGGCACGACTCCTGGCAGCAATGGCCGATCCTGCAAAAGGAGGAATGGGCCCTCAACATTTGCAATCAAGCCAGCCGGTCAGGACTAATCTGAGTAGCTGATTACTGGAAGGTCGACCCTCAGGAAGAAACGTGGCACCAGTGGCACGTGAATATTGAGCGCCTCAATCTGGAACCAGGCGAGAATCTCGAACCTCTGCAGGAGGAATTAATGAAGCATAGAATCCCCATACTAGACGGAGAGGATATTCTGAGATGGGGACACAAACCACCAGGCACCTTCAGCACGCAAGAAGCATACCGGCTTAGCGCACACACAAATCCTCCACCTAACAAACAATTATGGGACAAGCTTTGGAATCTTAAGCATTGGCCTAAAGTTACCTTATTCCTTTGGCTGGTCGCTCACTCCAGCATTCTTACTTGGGACAACCTTTCGAAACGAGGATTTGCGGGACCTTCCATGTGCTTGCTATGTGGCGAGGCAGAGGAAACTATGGAGCATATCCTTAATTCCTGCCACTATACTGCTCAAATATGGGACCAAGCGGCAATCATCATGCGGACCTCGGACCGATGTAGAGACAGCATTATGGATACCATAGCCAATTGGAGGGACCAGGCTTTCCAATCTCCCCTCCTCAATCGTATCTGGCAGCTCCTCCCAGGATTTATTCTTTGGCAAACCTGGAAAGAACGGAACAACAGACTCTTCAAAGGCCTCTCCCTCCCTTGGCAGCACCGATGGCAACTATGCTGCCGTAACATCTTGGAATCCATTCCCCCCCAGCTCCGAGCAGAGGATCATCTCAACAGATACCCTGCAGAGATCCCCATCATCCGATTTTGGCTGCCTCCCTCTTCCGTGCAATCTAGTACCCCCACTAATTCGCCACTCCCCCAAAGCAGCCCCACCTCCTAGTACCCTCCCCCGAAGGACTTCATCAAACTCAACTTCGACGGGGCCTCCAAAGGCAACCCAGGACCAGTAGGATATGGAATAGTCCTCTGCAACCACACTGGGGAAATCCTTATCATTGGAGCTGGTTACATAGGACACTCCACGAATAATGCAGCAGAGCTCTGGGGCCTCACGGGTCTACAGATAGCCTTTAAAAACAATTTCTCCAAGTTAATAGTGGAGGGAGATTCCCACATCATCATCAGTTTGCTGCGCAAAATTCTCAATGGAGTCAACCCAGAAAAGATTTCCCCTAGCTGGTGCCTCCTGCATGGATTACAGCGCATCACCGACTCCTTGCGACCAGACTTGGCCATCGTCCCCAACCACGTCCGAAGAACAGCAAATCAAGTAGTGGATGCTTTAGCCAATATAGGCATCAACGGGTGCGAGTCGGAATTCATATGCAACCAGGCTCTGAAACCTAATCACCCCATTCTGCAGCAGTGCATCCGCAAAGCCAGAATGGTGGATACCTCCCCGGATGGGGTGTTAATGGAATACACGGGGCAAGTGGAGGAACGCGGAGAGCGCCAGCGGGGCACGGAGCCACGTGAAGGGCTCGTGCCCCCACCCGCCACCCTCCTGTGAATTAATAACCTTTCATTTCATACGCTCGGGTATTTACGACTCACCCCTCCGTCGCATTGATAATGCAGAGGCTCCTGGTTATGGCTCTTTGTGCAGAGCGTTGTTTGAATTGGAGGCCGAAGGCACATCCTCACCAGAGAATTTTGTGGGCTAGAGCAGGCAGACACCAGGCTGTCCATCCCCACTTCTGGCTCTGGACACGTTACAGCAGCTCCACCATGCCGAAGCACAAAAAGAGACTGCGAGGGAAGCCTCGACGAGGCTCTCCCTGGAGACCCCGTCGGCCTTTGGCCCTTTCCCCTGCGCAACCTCCCATGGACGCTCCCACCCACCATCGTGAACTTGTTCCTCACTCCCTCAGCTCGGCACTGCGCGAAATTCAATCTTTGTCAATGGGTGCACTCTCGCACCCCAATCCCCCAGGCCTTCCCGGTCCCTCTGCCGCACAGAACCCTCCTCTTTCAAGCGACCGACCTCCCCAGGCACACTCCTCAGCGGACGACATCCAGGGTGAGAGACTCATCGACAAACTAGCCATTCTTCAGGGCTTAGTTTTCGACCTTCGTCGGGGAGTGGAGGATTTACAGTTCAGATTAGAGCTAAACAATGAACAGATAGGACTGTTCCTCCAGCTTCTAACCTCTCTGCAGGCGACTATCCATAAAGACACGGAAGCAGCGACCCCCATGCCTAAAGCTAATGTTGATACTGGAGACATCAAAGAGACCAAAGGAAAGGAACACGGCTCACCCTCCTGCAGCAATGCTGCCATGCAGCAATCCGGAGACGAGCAAGGGGCGAAAACTCAGAGCAGCGGGACAGCGCCTATGCCTCAGCCACAGGACACGAAGACAAGCAATCAGTGCCTCGACGCTACTCCAAAGGACGAAGTGTACTGGGGCGATGGCACAACAATCATTGAAGAGGAGCCTCCAGGGTCCGAGAGCCTCCAGGGCACCTGGCCAGGCTATGTGGCTACCATCTAGGTTATGTGTCTTTTTGCTTACTGCTACTATAGTTCAGACTTTTATGCACAGTAGACCTTATCAAACTTTTGTGAACTAATTGGTTGATTGGGCTGGTTTCCCCTTTGTTGGGGCAGCCCATCAACCTAACCAGACATGGACTGTAGCTGGATGCTTTCTTTTTGCCTGTGGCAGGTTTTTTAATATATTTTATACTTCTTATCTAAAAAAAAAAACAATAGAATATCTATATTTATCTAATAATCTTAGCATGATAGAGATTATATAAATATATTAATTAACTATAATATATATCCATTTTATATTTTAACATATGCATATCATCCACATATATTAATATTATAATCATCTAAATTTAATCGGTGTGTTTTATAGTATTTAGAATGTTTTAAAAAAACTTTATATTATTTTTCTTTTCTTTAAAAAAACACATTTCCTTAATTTTGTGATTTATTTTATTTAATTTTTGATTGATTAATACTAATTTAACTTGACATAAACTCCTTGGTGTAAGCTAATATATTTTCATAAACTCCTTGGTGTAAGCTAATATATTTTCTCTATTTGTCATAAAAAAGATAATAATTAAAAAAATATTGTCCTCTAAATTACATTATTGGCTACTACATTATTGGTAAATGTAGTGAAATATATGTCAATGTGTTTTGAATGCACTACTTGGTTAAGTATTTTGTATGATTGTTTTTTTATTATACTTGCACCCCG
>JASDQU010339291.1:0-12453 GCA_032191745.1 Picea mariana
AAATGATACTCCTATGGTTATTAAGGGAAAAGGGTCTCCTCTTCTAAAAGAAAATGTGAAAGCTAATGAAGTCATGTATGTGGATGGATTAAAGCATAACTTGTTAAGTGTAAGTCAAATGTGTGATCAAGGAACTAAAGTTGTCTTTAGTTCAAAAGAATGTGTGGTACGTGATCTTGACACAGGCAAAGCTATTATAAAAGAAAAAAGAACTCCTAACAACCTATATATATTAAAGAACAACAAAGAACAATGTTACTTGAGTAAATCTTCAGAAAATTGGCTATGGCATAGAAGATTGGGGCATCTGCGCTTCTCTCAAATTAACAAAATTAAGCATATTTAAAGTTGTTCGTGATTTTCGTAGCATTACTCTACCTGAGAATATCATATGCAAATCATGCCAATTCGGCAAGCAAACCAGAGTGCAATTTAATGCCAAATAAGGATCATCAAGTAAGCCTCTTGAACTCATTCATACTGACATATGCGGACCTATGAGCAAAAAGTCACCACATGGTGAAGAATACTATATCTTATTCATTGATGATTTTTCTAGAATGTGTTAGATTGGACTGCTTAAACACAAAGATGAAGCATTTGAGAAATTCCAGATCTTCAAAGCACTAGTTGAGAATGAATTAGATCTAAAAATAAAGTGTCTCAGATCTGATCGAGGAGGAGAATATACATCCAATGAATTCATTGAATTTTGTGAACAACATGACATAAAAAGACAGTTTTCTGTAGCAGGCACTCCACAACAAAATGGTGTTGCAGAAAGAATGAATAGAACAATTTAACAAATGGCTAGAGGTATGCTTGATGATTTTGAAACACCTGATACATTTTGGGGAGAAGCAACACATATAGCAGCAAATATTCTCAATAAAGCACATGTTCGTGTAAACAGTGATAAAACTCCTTATGAACTATGGTATGGAAAACCTCCCACTATAAAACATTTTAGATTCTTTGGAAGCAAATGATTTATCAAAAATAATGATGAAAAACTTGGCAAATTTGAACCAAGAGAAGATGAAGGAATATTTCTTGGTTACTCCTCTAGGAGTAAAGCATATAAATGTTACAATAAAAGGCTTCGGAAGATTGTTGAATGTATTGATGTTGTTATTAACGAGTCTCCTGCAGCTCCAAGAGAAGAAAAACAAACAACTGTCGAGGAAGAAGAAAAACAAACAACTGTTGAGGAAGATGATGACATACATCATTCTACCTCAAATAGGAATGATATAGACAGTGAACCCAATGAAGAACCTGAAGAGGATTTATCTAAAAAGGCTCCATCCAGATATGTTCAAAAGAATCATTCAGAATCTCAAATTTTGGGAGAAAAGGGATCAGGTGTACAAACAAGATGGACTCTTGTAGGATCTTCTAGCTATCTGGCATTTCTGTCCACTGTTGAACCTCACAATGTCAATCAAGCTAGCAAAGATGAATGTTGGATTCAAGCCATGAATGAAGAACTTGATTAAATCGAAAAGAATCACACTTGGGAATTAGTACCAAGACCCCATGACAAAAATGTCATTGGAACTAAATGGATATTCAAAAACACGCTAAATGAGAATGGGGAGGTTATAAGAAATAAAGCTAGACTTATTTGCAAGGGGTATGCTCAGCAATAAGGTATATAATTTGAAGAAACCTTTGCTCCTGTAGCTAGACTTGAAGCCATAAGAATGTTTCTTGCCTTTTCAAGCTTCCAACAAATCAAAGTTCATCAAATGGATGTTAAATATTCTTTTCTCAATGGTGTTCTGGAAGAAGAAGTTTATATAGAATAACCAGAAGGATTCATCTTTGGAGATGATGAAAACCTTGTTTGTAGACTTAAAAAGGCTCTATATGGTCTTAAACAAGCTCTAAGGGCATGGCACTATCACCTTGACAAATATCTTCGTCAACAAGGATTCTCAAAAGGATATGCTGATAGCAACTTATACACAAAAACTGAAAATGACAAACTGCTAATTGTAGTTGTATATGTTGACGATATCATTTTTGGAAGTAATGAAGAATCTATGAGTCAGAAATTTGCTTCTGATATGCAGCAAGAATTTGAAATGTCTTTACTTGGGGAACTAACATTTTTTCTTGGATTACAAGTGCAACAAGCAACAGATGGCATTTTCCTATCACAAACAAAACACCTTAAGAAAATCCTCAAGAAGTATGGCATGGAAGATTGCAAACCTATAAGTACACCAATGATAACTGGATGTACTCTCAGTTCTAATGATGATGCTCCCACGGTGAATCAGCCAGAATACAGATCTACGATAGGAAGTCTACTGTATCTCACTGGGACAAGACCAGACATTATGCATGCAGTTGGTATCGTTGGACGATTTCAAGCCAATCCAAGGGAGTCTCACCTTCAGCTTGTGAAAAGAATATTCAAATATCTACAAGGCACTCAAGATTTTGGACTATGGTATCCAAAAAATGTTGATCTTACTCTTCATGCATACACTGATGCAGATTGGGCTAGAAGTGTTGATGATCGCAAAAGCACCAGTGGTGGTGCATTCTACATGGGGCCCCGGTTAGTATCTTGGTTCAGCAAGAAACAAAGTTCCATTGCGTTATCTACAACAGAAGCAAAATATGTGGTTGCAGCATCATGTTGCACTCAACTTCTTTGGATGATGCAAACCCTTCAAGACTTTCAAATCACATGTTCACCCCCTGTCTCTATTATGTGTGATAATACAAGTGCCATCAGTATCTCAAAGAATCCTTTTATGCATTCCAAGACCAAGCACATCCCCATCAAATATCACTTCTTATGAGAACAGGTGCTTGAGAAAAAGGTGAAATTGGAGTATGTTTCCCCCAAAGAACAAGTCGATGATATATTTACCAAACCTCTACCCAGGGAAGCGTTTGAATATCTCCAACAAAAACTGGGAGTAGTCTCTTCCATGCATAGGATCAGGTCTACTTAAGTGCAGAAGACTCAATTGGTTGCAAGGTGCTGATGCATGGTCATATGAAAAAGATTTTTATGAAGATGCAGCACGATCTCAGGGGGAGCATGGTATTGTCTACTCTTTGCCATTGATGTCAAAGGGGGAGGGAAAAGACAGAGGAAGAGTATTGCCATCAATGACAAAGGGGGAGATTGTTGGAAATATTGTCATTGATGGCAAAGGATGAGACAAAGGAAGAACAAGAGTTTTCATGTAAGAAAATCAGCATATGGTTGAGTTTTGGATGGGCACGTATGAACGCAGAGAGGGAGAATAGATCTGAGCCATAGGATCCGAGAAGAAAACCCAACAGTCGTCGGATCTGTAAGAGTCGCACGGGGGTTAAGTCCTACTGTGCAGAGGAGAAATCTCGAACAAGTCATCGGGATATTGGAAAGAGATTCCTAGCCGTTGATCTAGGCAGGACACGCGTCAGCATTCTGGTGAGGCATCAGGATATTGTCCATCAGGAAATCGGGGATCTCAGTGACAAGTGAGTCGAGACATTGAAAGTCTCGAAATCCCAGAGGAATAGGGACCGTCCATCTACGAGGACAGGTGGCAAAGGATCGGGCGCCGTCGGAGTGTTGCTCATCAGAGAATCGGGAATTGGAGTTTCACGAGTCCCGTGATCAATTACAATAGAAACCCCGAAATCACGATGAAAGAAATCCCAACTGAACCTGAACCGTCAGATCAACATGTGATCTAGACCGTCGATCCAACTCACGACACCAAAGCACGTCAGCAAGGGACATGTGGCACAACCAGGTAATGATAAGTGTCAGGCAGATTCAAAACTTCAAGCACATGAAAGTCATGAATCAGAGTGACACATGGCAATATCTAACACGTGTCAAACCATGAGTGACGTCAACAGAGTATCGAAAATCGAGGATCGAGACTTTGAAATGTTCAATTCACTTGACAACGAAAACTCTAAAATTGCGATATGCAATTTCGCTATTTGATCGCAGTCGTTAGAGAAAGAATGAGATATGGACCGTTGATTACCTTCAAAGGAGCGTCGGGATTTGGACAATCAGGAATCCCGCAGGTGTATGCATTGAGGCATCACAAACCCCGTAGCCTCGACGGGTTAAGGTTGTGGTCACGGTGTGACGGTCACATTGACCGGGAGCTAAGGTCAGGAGGGCTAGTGTATGGAATGTCGAAACCTGATTTAAAAAGGCGCGCGTAGGTTTAATTCAAATTTTTATAGAGCTATAAATATGGACCCAGAGAAATAGGGATTGGGAGAGTGTTGAATGTTTCTGGCCCACGGTGGTCTTAAGAAGGGGTCGATACCCTTTTCTACGGTAGATCTGCAAGCAAGGAGAGCAGTAAGGATGTTGATTGCTTGCAGGGGCCTTTTTGCAGAAGGTGGTGGTCAGTTTCTGATAATAGGGACATCTACAGGTCGCTGAGGTCATTTGTGCAGGTGGCAGAAAAGTTTGAAGTGGGAGGAACCTCATTGTAGAAGTTGGGTGGAATATCTACAATGAATCTGGGTAAGTTACTATAGATCTGAACTGCTCAGCAACACATAATATTACTGATCCAGTGTGAAAATTGATGAAACGTGGTCAACAGTGAGTCTGAAAGTTAAAGCCTTCAGTAGAAGCATCCTACCAGTAGAAACTGGTGCTATCTTCAGGGGGTTGAAGCTCCCTTCCAGGAAAGGTTGGTAAATGAGAGAAGGTTGCAGCCTTCTGCAGGTAGAAGCCTACGTACTAGTATGATTTTTCACTAGTACAATGTTGTAAAACGTTTTCTTAATAATAATCATTGAAGACGGAGACAACAACAGCGGTGGTTTTCTCCCGATTTGGGTTTCCACCTTAAATCCTGGTGTTCATGTGATTTAATCATGTGCGTTGGTTTATTTTTTATTTACTAAAATAAATTATTGCTTAATAGACACCTAATGAATGAAGAAATTCATAATAAGATCTCTGAATGCACTCTTGTTTTCTTAAGAATATACAATAGCTAGTCTCTACAAAGTAGCCTAAGGTTTTTCAATGAAGGAAAAGAGAAAATCAATTGATTGCTTGAAATACTAATTCACCCCTCCTCTCAGTATTTCTCAACACACTCCAGTGGTCTCATGCAGCAAAGACCAAGACAACACAAACCAACCAAAGTGAAGAAAGCACAATATACTCAACATTCAATCTATGTATATGATCAAGGAATTATACAATAAAGTGGAATTAGCTTTATGGGAAAGGGACATGTTACTGTATCATATTAATGGAAAGTAAAGATTACAACCTAACCCTTGATGTCGCAAACCTCCTTCCGATGGCCCTTGACTCTGACACACACACTTTCTCACTTGCATGGAGAAGATCAACCCCTTTGGATAAACTTGCTGGAGTCTCCAAGCTGTTGTAGCTTCTGTCCTTCACACAATTCTTTCACCAATTCTCCAATGAATCTTGCTTAAACTTTTCCATGAGAATTCCCTCAATATATAGGAGAGAATGAATTAGTTACTTGGATAAGAATGATCCCAAAATATCATGGAATCTACTACTAGGATAACCATTCGAATGCCATCTCATCCTTCTAGAAGACTCCCTTCTAGAAGCATCGAGAATTCATCTTTTTCCTTGCTTTAGAAAGAGTTTTCACCCTAGTAGTTCAACACAGTGTGAACTTCTCACACCCTGGATTAAGGCAGCCTACGAGAATCATGCATTCTCGCAGGCAAATATACTAGCATCCTACGAACAGTCTTCAAAAATGAGTTTTCTGGAAGAGATGAAAATAACTTTTTCTCAGGAGAAATTTCTTATGAAGAGCCTGAGTACAACATCATCAATACATCATCATGATGACCAAAATCATGGGTAACAAATTTACAGAGAAAAATCTTGTTCTATAAACTCAAAAAGGAACAATGATGACCATAGCTGACCGAATACTTAACTCAAGGCCGAAATGCCACATCCTCTTGTTGCCATGCTTTGTAATCAACCCAAATGGAGGGGAGAAGAGTCCAGAAGCTCCTGGTGGGTACCCTCACAATAGTAAGATCCCCACCATTAGTACATAGAAAACCGAATGACGAATATTCTTTTCCATTACAGACTAAAAATAGCAGTGCGAATTGAAACAAGAAATCATTTGATAAAAACCTCAACGAACATGGAAAGGAAGGAAAGGAACGACATTATATTAATCTTGAATAATAACCTAACTTCATCGAGGAATGCTACTCTGAATCATCCCAAATACAGTTGCTGAGTATAGGTTAGACAATGATTAAACCATAGGTAATCCCACAGGACACACACACGATAAACCTTATGTATAGTCCCCAGTAGAAGAGGGTCTACAACCCAGGGATTACACTAAGAAAAACCTTTTACTGTCACTACGAAAACTAAAAAAAAATATCACGTAGACTCTATGAGGGAAAGGAAAGTCTATAAACCATAGTAAAGTAAACAGGAAACAATTATTTTCCTTCCCAGCTTCAACAAAAACATTAAACTTTGTTCGAATCCAAAATTACGACAGTCCCTTAGAGAAACTTACCAGGCATTACTATCAACTGCACCAATGGTTTCTCATGGAGGCGGTAGTTTCTTGCTTTGGAAGTTGTAGAGCCTTCACTACGAAGGCACAAGGGAGAAATGAGACCTAAGAGGCATGATTATCATTCTTTACAGCTTGTAACGTACAAGACCTTAGTCTAGGGAAAATCGACATATCTAGATTGGAAAGAGTAGGAGGGAGAGACATCGAGGCTGCAGATTGTAGGACCCTTAATTAAAATCCATGGCAAAGTCTTAAACTCCTCCTTACAAGCACATCCGCCTCCTTAAATGCAGGAGATACGAAGTAAACCAGAAAGTATGATTGTCCAATGAACCAGTCGAATACCAAACCTTGAAAATTACTCTGGCCAGCGAAGGAGAGTTAGTTAGATTCGGATGTGTGGAGAGTGGTGCAGACAGAAACGTGTTCGGTTGGTTATGGAAGGGATGAGCTGTAACATAATGGAGATAGAACCATCAAAGGAAATTCTTGAAAAACCTTTCCAAAAAAGTTATCAACCACATTAAAGACCTTACCTATCACGACTTAAAAATTGAAGTTGACATAGTTAGGTAGCGCATGAGATTTGATAATTCAAGACAAATCTCTATGCACATAGTCCAATTTTTGATAAACACAAAGGCACTAAATTCCCCATCCTTGAGTATAGGTAGGGTGCGCACTATAATAAAACCTCATAATAAAGTAAGATTTAGACTTACCTGCTTTTCAAATTTTGTGAAAGATATTAAGCCAAGGGTTTTAAGCTTAAGCCAGATGTGTTAAGCTAGCATTCTATAAGGTTATGCAAATAAAACAAAGTGTAAGTGCCTGGCTCACAAGTAGATCAAACAAAATTGAGTAGCAAATATGTTACCACGAAAAAAAAAATTTATTAGAATTTTGAGGTACATTACATATGGTATTAGAGAAAAGGTTACAACACTGGGCTTGAACAGGGCCACTGTAGCGCTTAGTATATAATTTTTTTTTTGTTGTTGTCTTCCCAAAAACTAATAAATTGTATGGTTACAAACAAAAAACTTTCTCTATTATGGTGAATAAGTATGGAAACACGAGACACTGCAGAAAATAGGAAGGAAGAAAATCCACAGCAAGGACATCCTGGAGATACAAGGAAGAATAGTGATGAAAGCTCACCCACAGAAGTATTGAAAACAATGAGGAACCTAATCATCGAACTACAGATCTTTAAAGCCCACAATGAAAAATTGAAGAAGGCACAATAAGAACAACAGGAGATAAATGAAGTCCTAATGCGCAGTATAGTGACCAAGAAAAGCCCAAAAATACAATAATAGCGATGAAGAAGTCAACAAAAGAGCCTCCAAGAACTCAGGGCTAGAAACCAAAAAAGGAGACAGTTCGTCTGAAGGAACACTGCTAGCTGAGGATGGAACAAAAACTGACAAAAAAAGAAAACAAGTGGACCACCTTGAAGGAGAATTTAAAAAAATAAAACAACTATCTTTGACGAGGAATCTAGGACAGAAGAAGAAGTAGAGGCATGGCTATTGGACATCAAAAAGTATTTCCAAATCTACCACTATTCCAGCAACATGAAGGTCGGGATGGCCATCTACAATCTGAAAAGGAAGGCTAGTATTTGGTGGCAAGATCTGAAATTGGCTGAGGGCCTAAAGGAGAAACAGTTGGAATGGTCTGACTTTAAGAAGTATTTCAAGAAGCAGTTCCTTTCTAAAAATTATTATGAAAGGAAGACAAAGGAATTTTACGAGTTACGACTCAGACAGATGACAATGGAGGACCTTATAAACAAATTTCTGGATCTACTAAGATTCGTACCATACATACGGGAGGATAAAGTAAAAATTTAGTGATTTATAAGTTGTCTACCACAGTCCTACAAGGACAGAATTGAGTTTGACAACCACAAAACCTTAATTGAAGTATTCAGAAAAGCGTGAATGTGCTACAACTAGTACAAACAATGAGCAGAGTTTCCCAAGACCTGGGAGGATAAGAAACATCATCGAATGAACCAGTGGAAGAAGGGGTACCAGCCATCTCCTTTCAGAGTACTGCAAAGAGTTTTCTGAGAAAGGATTTTCACTCCAATCCTCCGAACACTCAAGGCAGTGGAAAATCGACAAACCTGGGAGTGAAGAGGTTTGGGGACAGCTCTTGTGAGCCATTAAAGTGTTGGAAATGTGGAGAGCCTCATCTCAGGAGAAACTGCCCCCATTTGAGTTCAACAAATAGAACTGCCTTCCATAACCTACAAGAAGCCTCGACCGTGGGAGACGTAGGAAGGAGCCTACATCGGATAAATGTGGCCATTGATGGACGACAAGCTGACCACTAGTCCTTAGTGGTAGAAGTCGATGGTAAAATCCATGACACTCGAATTTCTATTTTAATTGACCCCGCGGCAACATTGAGTTATGTTACTCCGAAGATGATAGATTCAAATAAACTTAAGAGACTGAAGCACGCAAAATCATGGCTTGTGCAACTAGCAATAGGTGCAAAAAGGAAAGTAATTGACTATATTTTGGATTTTGAGTTCAGCCTAGATGGTCAAACTATAAGGACTGATCTGAACATCCTACCACTAGGATCTTACGATATGACTATTGGGATGGACTAGTTGGAATGACACAAAGAAATATTAAATTGTTATACAAATATACTTAGCTATAAGGATGATTCTGGCACCACCAGGATAGACAAAGGTATACCAAAACTAGTATCGGTCAGACAAATATCAGCGATGTAGCTAAAGAAATGTGTGAGAAAAGGATATCAAGTTTATGCCGTTCAAGTGACAAGCCTGGCAGAAAAGAAGGATAAGTCAAAGTTGTAAGACTTTGATGTCCTGCAAGATTTAAGAGACATGTTTGCGGATGAGATACTAGAATTTCCCCCTAGAAGGGAAATAGACTTCTCCATAGATCTCTTACCCAGTTGTACCCTGATCTCAAAGGCGCCTTACTGGATGAGTCTCCCAGAACTAATAGAATTAAAAATACAATTACAGGAATTGTTGGACAAAGAGTATATTAGGCCAAGTGTCTGACCTTGGGGAGCACCAGTCCTCTTTGTGAAAAACAAGGATGGTACTCTAAGATTATGTATCGATTATAGACAACTGAACAAAGTGACTATTACGAATAAATACCCCTTACCAAGGATAAATTAACTGTTCGATCAAGTAGGGGGGGCCAAGATCTTTTCAAAATTAGATTTACGATCCGGATATCATCAAGTTCGGATAAAGGATGAGGACATATACAAAACAACCTTTCAGACAAGATATGGGCACTACGAGTTTCTAGTCATACCTTTCAGACTCACTAATGCCCCAGCCATGTTTATGTGCCTAATGAACAGTATTTTTAGTAAGTACTTGGACAAGTTCATGGTAGTATTCATCGACGATATCCTGGTCTATTCAAGGATGGAGGAGGAACATGAGGAAAACTTAAGAATAGTTCTGCAAACGTTAAGGAAGCACAAACTGTATGCCAATTTCGACAAGTGTGACTTCTATCAAAAATAAATACAATATCTCAGACATGTAATATCAGCAGAGGGCATTGTTGTAGACCCGGAAAAGATGAAATCCATTATGGAATGGTCGGTACCCAGAGATGTAGCAGATAGACAGTCGTTCATGGGAATCATCGGATATTACCGCAGGTTTATAGAGGGGTTTTCCAAGATATCCGACCCGATCACATCATTACAAAAGAAAGGGACCAGATTTAATTGGTCATAGAAATGTCAAGACAGTTTCAACAAACTAAAGGATCTATTGACAACATCACCCATATTGAAAGTAGCAGACCCAGATAAAAACTTCACTGTGTGTGTCAATGCAAGCAAAGAAGGGCTAGGTGGTGTCCTAACTCAAGAATGACACATTATCTATTATGAGTCCCAGAAATTAAAAGAACACGAGCAAAATTACGTCACGCATGACTTAGAATTGGCAGCAGTAATACATGCCTTAAAGATGTGGTGACATTAGATAATGGGCAGAAGATTCCTATTATTAATAGACAATAGCGCGAAAAAATATATGTTTAACCAACCATATCTTAACGCAAGGAAAGCAAGGTGGTTAGACTTCTTAAGAGAATTTGACTTTGAGTTTAGGCATATCAAGGGCAAGGAGAACAAAGTCGCAAACACTTTAGGTAGAAGAATCCATGGATTATTTGAGATGAATATTAGAAGGGTAGAAAGTGATCTGGAAGAAAGGATAAGGACGGTGGGTATTGATGAAAAAAACTATACTAAAATAACGAAAGAATTATCAAACAATACCATGAACTCAGAAAAATTAGATCTAAGTATCGATGAGAAGGGACTGCTACGATTTAAGAACAGACTTTACATACCAGACTCAATAGGGTTAAAGTTAACAATCTTGGACAAAGTCCATAAGAAGTCGTATTATGGCCACCCAGGTTACCAAAAAATGATAACAACACTTAGGAAACTATTTTATTGGGCTAATATGAAGGGCGAAACAACATAAAATTTGGCTAGGTGCCAGGATTGTCAGCAGGTTAAGTCTGAACACCAGCATCTAGCCGGCCTCATACAACCATTACCAGTACCAGAATGGAAATGGGAGACTATATCACTCGACTTTATAACAGGTTTGCCTAAAACTTAGAAGCAAAATGACTCCATCATGGTGGTAATCGATAAACTCGGTAAGTCTACACACTTTATTCCTATAAAGTCTACTTTTAAAGCTATAAAAATTGCTGAAATATTCATGAAATAAATCTTTAGACTGCATGGCATTCCTAAAATGGTGATTTCAGATAGAGACATAAAATTCACATCCACTTTTTGGAAGGAATTATTTGCAGGGCTCAATACCAACTTGAATTTCAGTACAAGTTATCATTCACAAATGGATGGACAAACTGAAAGAACAAACCAAATCATAGAGGATATGCTCCGCATGTACGTAAGAACAAAACCAAACAAGTGGGAGGATTATATACACTTGGTAGAATTTTCATATAACAATCGGTATCAAACTTCAGCAAAGTTGAGCCCTTTCGAGGTATTGTATGGTAGAAAGTGTACAACTCCAATTAGTTGGGATAACCTGGCTGACAGACTCATGGTTGGACCAAAAATGCTCCAAGATATGGACAACATGGTGAGAAAGGTACCATAAAACTTGAAGGAAGCACATGACAGACAAAAGAGCTATGCAGATATGAAAAGAAGACACTTAGAGTTTCAAGCGGGAGACCATGTATACTTGAAGGTCAAAGCCCGAAAGAGCTCTTTGAAGCTGGGAAACTGTGCCAAACTAGCACCCAGGTTCTATGGGCCCTTTGAGATACTAGCTCGAATTGAACCCATAGCATACCAACTTGCACTTCCAGCTAATCTAATAATTCATAATGTTTTTCATGTTTCATTGTAGAAAAAATATATTCATGACCCTACTCATATGATTGATTGGAATTTGGTGTAGGTGGAACTTCAAGGCGAGTTCCAGGTGGGACCCCTATGCATTTTGGGCTGAAGAGAAATATCACTTCGGAACAGAGCCTTTGCTCAGGTAAAGGTGCAATGGAAGCACTTTAGTCGTGAGGAGGCCAGTTAGGAGTTGGAAGGAGAATTGCGGAAATCTCATCCAATCATGTTCCAAGAAAGGAACGAACACTGAGGACAATGTTTTATTTAAGGGGGAAAGGATGTGACATCTCCCAAAAATAAAGAAAATAAAAATTATTTTTATAATTGAAATTGCTGGAAATTTATTTCCGTTTTTAGTAAATTTGAAATTGGAAAATTTTTTCCATTTATGACAATTCCGAATTTTGAATTTTATGATTGTAATAAATGATTTTGACTGTTGGGTAGAGATATAATTGTCCCA
>JASDQU010339300.1:0-10130 GCA_032191745.1 Picea mariana
GGTATCAGAGTGGGTTACCTTCAGTACAGATTAACCACTGGAAGGAAGATCCTATGCAGAAATGGAAGGCAACATTCCAAATGGGATTCCACCATTTTATGGAAGAAATTTTGAATAATGGAAAAATAGAATGGAAACTTACTTGAAATCTCTTGGGGTAGATGTTTGGTTCTCGGTTTCTTTAGGATAAAATGCTTTGAAGAAACCAAAGACTGCAGCTCATAACGAAGCAAAAAGGAACAACAAACTGGCAATAGATACCATCCTGGATGGATTGACAGATTCAATGAAATCCAAGGTGGGATCATGTGCATTAGCAAAAGATATTTGGGACAATATACAAGAACTTTATGCAAGGGAAGAAGCAGAAGAAGAAGAAGAAGTTGAATAAGATTACAACATCTCAGATTTCAAAGAAGAAGATAGAGGTCAGTTCTTTTGCTTTAATTGTGAAGGAGTAGGAAATGTTGAATTTGAATGTCCTCATCCAAGGATTGAAAGAGATTACAATGAAGAAGAAGAAAATCATGAAGTAGAAATGATTCAACAAGAAGATGAGAATCTTAAAAAATTGAAGCATGTTGAGATTGAAAATAGCAAGCTCAAAGACACGCGTAGAAAACTAAGAAGTGAATTGGGTAGTTATAAAAAAACACTTGTAAGCTTAAAGAAACAATTAGAAGACTTTCAGAAACTAAGAGAAGAAACCATTTCCTTGAAATCTCTACTCGAAGAAGCAAGAAGAATAGCAGAAGTAAAGCAGGTCCAAATGATAAAGAAAGAAGAAGATTGTGAGAAACTTGAACAAGTTGTCTCATTGAGGAAGAGATTAAGAAACTCTCAAGTGACAAAAGAATTAACACATCTTGGATGCACGGGTGAAACTTCATACAAAGAAGATGCAAATACCAACAAGAAGGTTGAAGAAAGAGCTACACAGTTAGTTGATGAGAAGTGGACCCGAATACCAGAGAGAAGGAATGACTACAAAAGAGATGAATATCCAAGAAGACCTCCTACCTTCAGGAATCAAAGAATATTCAATCAGTATGAAGGAAACTACAGAAGAGTAGATCATGAACCTAGATGGACTACATCACAAAGANAACATTTTGGACATAAGACAATTAATTGCAGAATCAATGAAAGGAACAAATACTCAAGAAACATGAATGGTGTAAATAGAAGATATGGAAATAATCATGGATTTGTCAACATAAGTTATAATTCATTTTACACATTGATGGAAAAAAATAGTGTATGCTACAAATGCAATTATCTTGGTCACAAAGCACAAGATTGTAGATATATGAATGAAGATGTCCCTATGCCAACCATAGTATGGAGAAGGAGAGAGATTCCAAACAATGAAGATTGTCGAATAGCATTAACCGCTAAAGAATTTAAAGAAGAAGATGAATGGTATATAGATAGTGGATGTTCTTCAAACATCACTGGGGATCAAGACAAATTCATCAGCTTGAAGAGAAATGGTGGCAATGTTTCATTTGGAGATGACTCATCTTCCAAAATACTTGGAGAAGGTTTAGTAGAGCTTGGAAGAAAAAATGTAAAAGAAAAGAATGTTCTATTGGTTGAAGACTTGAATCATAATCTAATCAGTGTTAGTAAAATGTATGATCAAGGATACACTCTTACATTTGACTCCCAAAAATGTAAAATTAGATAAAATAACTCAGGAAGATTGGTTGCAACTGCAACAAGAAGACCGAACAACATATACATCCTAGACATGAAGAATATAGAGGAGAAAACAACCACACAAAAGGATTCTAAGAAAGAAAAAGTCCGAAAGACCAAAAATAAGGATGAAGTATTATTGAGTGCCACATGTTCAGGGGGAGCAACCCCAAAGAAGAGAGTTACATATTTCCATTAAACTCAGGGGGAGAAGCCCTAACCTTTTCCATTGATGTCAAAGGGGGAGAGAAATTGGGATCATGATGATAGGGGGAGCATGAGTGTTTCCATCAATGACAAAAGGGGATATTGTTGGAAGATTGGTTGTTTTCATTGATGGCAACCCTAGTCAAGGGTTTTGGATTGCAAGATTGATGAAGGTATTTGGAAATGAATGACAATGCACATGCATATACAACACCCATGGATGGATAGTATACATCATTTTGTTTCCGGTGGTATGTGGCACTTCACATGGATCCTCATGGTTGAGGAGAAATGAATTTTTGAAGATGACAAAGTGAATTGAAGAAGTACATGTAGGCCCAGAAGATAATTAAAGAAAAGAATTACAAAATAAGAAAGTGTCAGGTCGGCCCTAATTTTAAAAGGAAGTGAAATAAATGGTATAAATACACATAATTAACGATTCATTTTGATACATGCTTAATTTCATAGGAAATCAGAAGTAAAGAAGGCCGGATTTCAATGGAGGATGAAGTCTTTTGGTGATGTGTTCTAAGGTATGTTATTTTCAGGTCATCTTACCATTTTNTGTGGTAAAAATGTCAGCTCTTGATTCACTATAATTATGGAGATACACTCTGTGGAAGATAGGGTTTATGACCAGTCCTGAAGCTAGTCAATAAACATGTGTTCTAGGTAAAAAAAGTCATAACCTCTTCATAGAGAATAGAACTGATGTGGGAAAAATTTTATTCGAAATATTACGGACTTTAGTTTCTTATATGCGAGTTTCAGAATCGGATGTTAAATATTGAGCGTGGGGCATTCTGTGCGAGTTCATTCTCCTAAATAGACCAGAATTGAATAAAGTCTACCATTCTTTCTATAACTTCTTTTTGAGGAGGATTCAAGGAGTGAAACTTGGAGGAGTTTTAGAGAATACATTGAGTAATGTTATCTACAGGATCAGAGTACTCCAAGAATGGAAGAATTGCAGAAATTGAAGAAGTCTTAGGAAGCATTATCAGGTTCTATGTGATGATTTAATGTAAAGTTTTATTATCTCTCATATATTCTTGGGTGGAACGAAGGGGCAAGGATGGAGAGTTCAACTCTCTCTTGATATTGGATGATTGTATCTTCCTCTTGGAGGTTTATCCCTCCCTTTACATTTGGAAGTTGTAGCTACCTTTAGAAGTCATCACTTCCCTTGAACAATAACTATTGTTTATTTCTCATATATTGTGCATGGTGTATTATGGTGTATTGGTGTAACTCTTATACTCTTGTTAATTTCTCATTGAATATAATTGAATGGTTTAAGTATAAGTTGATTTTTTTTTTTAAATTGTACTTGATACTGATTCACCCCCCTCTCAGTATCAACATTCCCGACATCGTATCTTAAATAATGACTCATTTATTTATTTCCATCTCACCAACGTCGCCTTGCATACTTAAATATTAGTGTAAAAGGTAACATTTGTATCCTTGAAATTTTCGGCCATATGTACTCTAGAGATGCTAGAGAGAGTCAGTCGTTTGCTAAGGTGGCAGCTCTGCCACCCTGACTTTAATCTCCTATGGAAGGAAGAAGTTCTACCTCTTTTAGCCCCATCTAGCTCTGATCACTACACCACCTCTGTTCTTGAGCCATTGAGTCCCAGGGAGGAAAACAATTTAAAATTAGCGGAGAAAAGATTGTTTCATCTCTGCAGAGCCTGCCAAGTTGCCTCTCTTCCCTTGTTGGTGGACGTAGTATACATGGTTGTTAAGTCCAAATTCAGACTGATAACCTACAAATCCCTACAGCTGAGACGAGGATGATCTTGGTTTTTGATCTTGTCGGGTGAATAAATCTCAACCCTTCATCTAAAGAGAAATCATCGTCGGGAATGACCGAATGCTAGGACTTGTGAAAAGACGAACGACAACGAAAATCCTATGGTGGAATGAAGGTCATCGACCGGTCGAGAGTAAATTGATGAGAATCTGAATCATCAATGTTAATTACATCTTCATCAGAGATAGACAATTGGTTAATATAAGTGATGGTCCAAGAGGGCCGACGATGATAAAGGTCGTGAGAAAGAACAAGAATCGTTGATCGATGTAGAAACTAGATGGAAACCCAGTGGTAGATTACCATAGTTTTTGTTCAAGTGAGAAAAGAGAGTGATAACGTTGTAACAACGTGGTATGTCAACATCGCTGCCAACATGTCTAAGATATCGCCACGTTTCAACTGTTGATTGGTCAAGAGGATATGAGTAGTCTCGTTGGGCATGGAGAACCTTGGGGCTTCACTTAAAAATATTGACCATTGGATTTAGAGGGGCTAGATCTATTCGTTCATCACTATAGAAATAATATACAATTTTATAATTATAAATAAAAAGTCAAAATAATTTGACCCAAATGAATCAATATATTCCTCCTTTGGGCATGGACTCATAAAATGAAGTTTTAAAAAACGTTTCAATCTTTCGTAAGCAATCTCCACACGATGTTAATTAAAAATAAAATAAAACTCCACGCGAAGATATTAAAATAAAAACAAAGTGGACAAAACACACCAATAATCATTTCAACCGACCATTACTATACAATTATAATCCCATTTGTTTGTCTTTATTCATTTATTATTTTCCTCTCCTCTATTTATTTGTTTTCAACATATTCCAAATGACACAGATTATTCACTCCCCTATTCCTGAACCTGACCAAAAATTTAAAAGGAAGAGAAATTGAAACATCGAACAGGGAGAGAAAAGTTAGTGAAATTGAAGGATTTTGAGGGACGATGGCTTTTTCAAAATTGAAAAACTTGGCAGTGAGAGCATCCTCTCTGATCAGCGAGTGCGTATTATTACAATCTTATTGGAATTCAAGCACGAAATACTTCAGGCAAGTTCCACAATTTCCTCTAAAATATGACGTTGCAGGGCAAAGAGAGTATTGTGAGGTCGTTTAGTTTTCCACTTCATCCAATGAATCAATTGCACCATCTTCGATTATCAACATGAAAGGAGAAAAGAATAAGTACACCGGATACAACTTGATTGAATCATTGTATCATCTCACCGAGCATATCGATCCTTTCAAAATACCCAACATTAAAGCGACATATTCTCATTTATGCATGCGAGAGATCCTCAGAGACGTTTTTTATGAGTTACAGCGTATGAGGAAAATGGAGTTGAAGGAAATTTTCAATTACAACGTATAAGACACAGAAGACGATGCTTCTTGTGACGCTAATCTTAAATAGTTTCTCGGCCTCGTATCTTCAATCTCTTTATTTCCACCTCAATCGATAAGTAGTCTTTTTGAATAGTGACTCGTTTATTTCCTTCCATCTCACCGATGTCTCCTTGCATACTTAAATATTGGTGTAACAGGTAACATTTGTGTCTCTTAAATTGTATACCATATGTACTCCAGAGTAGCTAGAAAGGGTCAGTCATTTGCTAAGGTGGCAACACCACCACCCTGACTTCAATATGCCATGGAAGGAAGAAGTTATGTCGCTTCTAGCCCCATCTAGCCTTGATCACTACACCACCTCTACGCCTTATTCGTTGAGTCCCAGGGATGAAAATGATTTAAATTTAGTGGATCAAAGATTGTTTTATCTCTGTGGAGCTTGCGAAGCCGCCTCCCTTCCCTTATTGGTGGACAAAGAATACATAGTTTTTCAACCTTCCATTGATTATTTAGTTTACAGAGCATTTTCCAGATTCAACCAACCACCTCAGAAGCCTGTTGTTTATGGCACTGTGCAAGATTACTTGAACGACTCGTTCCCCAGATTAATTGTAGCAATAGAAGAGGCCAAGAAGAAGGGCATTACAATGGGTGTGAAGCATGTGTGTGGTGCTTACACTAAAGTAGAAAATAGAGTGGCGAAGTCATTGTCCATGGCTTCCCCAATACATTCTTCTTGTATGGAGACACCAAGCTATTACGACAACTGCGCATCATTCCTATTGGAGAAAGTTGCTACTGGTGAAGAAACACTTCTACTCGCTACACACAATCTAGAATTAGGTAAGATCACTCTTTGCCCTTCATTTTTATCATTTATAATAATAAATTTTGCATTGCTCGACTGATTCGTAATGGTGATGAGATATGATTAGTTAATATGACCATGGATAAATCTAAATAATTAGATATCGTGGAAAGTGAAGGAATGGTGTAGTTCACTCAATTGAAGGACATGTCAGACTTGCTTCCACCGGGTATACAAAATGTTCATTTTCATACAACATCCAACCCTTCAAGGATGAGGTATTATCTGATGTTTCCCCATTGGATGTCTGGGATGTTCTCTTGGGCCAACCATATATGTGGAAGTGCCATGCTATTTATGAGTCTCGACCCCACAGTGTCATTGTTACTATGGGGGGTCATCTCTACATGATACTAGAGGTAGTTCTGACTACTATCTGACCTAAACAGTGCCGCAAGGTAGTATCTCATACAACAAAATTTATCTTCTTCACAATATGTTCAAAAGCTTAACAGAAGGACACTACAACAACTCCAGCCTTGGTCCAAGCACCTTCTATCGAACATAAGTAGGTATAAAAGATTGAAACAAAGCTTAAAGATTCCTTTTGAAAACAAGCATCTCATATAGCCATATTGGTTAAAAAGGTCCAACCCTTCTAGCCACAGGTTCGTGACAACCTTCAACAATCAAAGCAATGCAACTACTCCAGCAAGGAAATCAGCGCATCAAGATGCAGATTCAATAAACGCTTCCCCCTCTCCCCAAGGCACTCAACACAATGGAGACCATTACTTCCTGAGGGAGGATTGATCCAGGTGAATATCGGTGGTCACCCACCTATTAGAAAAATAGTCTTCTGACAACTTACTATTTTTAACATTTTTTTGGTTCCTAAACTTCCAAGGCCATTTTTAGGCCCTAAATGAATATTTTTTGGGATCCAGCACCTCAATAATAAAAAAGGATTTTATTGAAACCCAAAAATGAATCTCCTCAACGATACCTTTCAAACGAGCTATCATGCTCCCCCAACAGAGATTGTATGCCAAAGTTACACCCCTGGGAAGTTGATACACCAAAATACCCAAAACGGGGTCCACAAAACTATTGGCTTTTCATCTTCCGGGATTAGGGTTTTGGATTTTATTTATGTTAAAAAAGCCTTTAGAGCCTCATCGTAACCATATTCTTACGAATGTGAGTATTTGTCACATCTCTTCTCATAGATAAGATGCCACCATTCTAGCGTGTCTTTCACTTTATATTTCTACAGTTTTGTACATTTCGCTCATTAATATAAATTGTGTATTATTGTATCTTTGTGTTTATGGTTGCATCTCTGATATATTTCTGTTATATTATTGGATATCTGAGATATATTTATACATTTACTTATTATATCTCTTATCTCATTTCGTGCCAAAAATAATCTGGATCATACTATTTCCTACATCCCGAGATTGACCCCATGGGTTCCTTCTTATAGAAGAAAGAGTATAGGTCGAGAACCTTCCCAGTAAATTACATGCAAGATACGAAAAAGGAGAGAGAGGGGGATTCTAATCATTTGGAGTAGAAGAACTCAGATTATGGGTCGAAGAGAAGGACCTGTAGAAAAATAATTCTTCAAGAAAATGTAGGGAGTGAGTGCATAGAATTCCTTGTTGGTATCATGGCTTGGCACGGGGGTGGTCTTCTGTCAAAGTGATAGAGCACACTAATCCTATGGTTGGGTGGAAAGGAATACATCCACAGTCAGTTGGTTGGTCGCAGCTTGTAATAGATAAGTATACCTTACACTCTTTCTAAATGAATTAATATGATTGACTGGGTGCATGTATTTGTGTTTTAAAATGTCTATGCCGGGTTAATCATCTCGAATGATAGGAATACTTCATAATGAGTGGTTGGTGAAAGGGAATCATGCATATAAATTAAGTAATGTCCAAGATTAATGGAATCATGTAATAATGGTAGGTTGAAGGCCAGAGGAGGTCGATAGACCTTTGTGTTATTCTCCCTCTTTTTTATGCGAATGGCTATGGGAGTCAGTTTCTCATCATGTGCCAAGTAGCAGGCTTAGTGCTTGCTGCGAAAGGGGGGTCGAAACCCTGGTGAATACTTGGTAGAATTTTCGATTTGGTTAAGTCCAAATTTAGACTAATAACCTATATAAATACATTCAATTGAGACGAGGATGATCTTGGTTGTTGATCTGGTCGAGTGAATAAATCTCAGCCCTTCATTGTGAGAGAAATCGTCGTCGGGAACGACCGAATGTTGGGACTTGTGAAAATACCAACGACGACGAAAATCCTATGGTGAAATGAAGGTCGTTGATCGATCGAGAGTAAATTGATGAGAATCTAAATTGTCAATGCTAATTACATCTTCGTCATAGATAGAACATTGGTTAATATAAGTGATGGTCCAAGAGGGCCGACGACAATAAAGGTCATGAGAAAGAACGAGAATCGTTGATCGATGTAGATGATAGATGGAAACCCAATCATAGATCACCATATGTTCTGTTCAAGTGAGGAAAGAGAACAATGACGTTGTAACAACGTGGTATGTCAGCATCGCAACCAACATGTCTACGAGATCGCCACGTTTCGACCATTGATTGGTTGAGGGGATATGAATAGTCTCGTTGGGCATGGAGACCCTTGGGGCTTCACTTAAAATATTGACCGTTGGATTTAGAGGGGATAGATCTATCCGTTCATCACTATAGAAATAGTATACAATTTTTTAATTATAATTACAAAGTCAAAATAAAAGCAAGAACATGTGTTCCGAACACTAATCATATACGGGCCAATTTTGGTAGAACTCTAACCATATATGGGCCAATTGTGGTACAATCCTTATCTGTATGAACCGAGGCCCCAAAAAAGAGCATTTGGGGCGAGCCCTATATCGCAAGTGTTAGTTGTTGAGTCACTATGATACCAAAACGTTACAATACCAATGGTATTAAATATCCAATGCTCAACTCATGACCATTTACTGCTTTCCTTGTTGTGAACTCATTCTAAACAAAACTTTAATCCACTTCATATGACAATATTTAAAATTAAAAAAAAAATGACAATTTCATATCCAAATAGGGATTACTATTTTCACCCAATCATAAAATATCCAAACATGGATAAATTGTCATTTTATTATTTTCACCCAATCATAAAATATAATTAATAAATATTAAATATCTAAAAAAATATTTTCAAAATATTAAATTCAATACATAAAATTATAAACCATTTAAAAATATTATACAATTTTTTTATTATAATTACAAAGTCAAAATAATTTGACCTAAATAAATCACTATATTTCCTGCTTTGCGCATGGACTAAAAAAAAATCAAAAATCAAAAACATTTATATTAGTAAATATAATAAGGTTTTTTGCATTGATCTTTACAACAATCCGAGACTTCCAAAGTCCTTCTACATAGACAAAGAGTTATGATCTTATAAAAAAAACAATGAACTTCCTCCTATCACTGTAAAAACTACAAGATTCCATATCATAATACAACCAATCATATAACAAAATTGTTACAGTATTATAAGTCAAAATAAACAACATCTCAAGATCTTCCTTGCATAAATGCTCTAATGATTTACTCCTAATCTTTCAAAAAAGTTTGTTTGACCTTTCGTAACATTTGCACAAAAAATACAATATTCTTCCAGTCGTAAAGCATCCTTTGAAATTTGATCAACACCCTGGTTGTACTCTCTGCAAATATGTTTATCTTCAAGATGAATAAAACTCCCACTCATAGGCCTAATATTTTCCATCCAAGACTGCAAAGAAATTACCTGTAAGTTACCATCATTAGCAAGCCAATCGATAACAATATTTAAATTGCCAACCAGATATAGTCTTGTAATCTTTTTATTTCTTGAAAAAAGAAGCAAACACCATAAAGCAAGGAGTTCTCCCCTTGTATTGGTACCCCTACCAAAATTCATTTTTAATATGTAGCTACCCAATAATGGACACTTTAAAAGATCACCTGCCCCACATTTTAAAACTTTATCTTGTGAAGCTCCATCAAAAAACCCAAAGCTAAATTCCAATCCAGAAAGGTTGGTCTATCTATCCTTCTTGTCTTATCACACTGTGTGACTTTTAGTGCACCCAAATCCTATAAAATACAGTTGATAACTCTAACCAAATTACGAGATAAATCTTCAAAGATGACCAAATT
>JASDQU010339301.1:0-12488 GCA_032191745.1 Picea mariana
GAGCTTGAGGGACTAAGTGTTTATTTCCTATTTTTAATTACCCTTTTTGTCTAAGGGAGGGGATCAGTTACGTGAGCTTCTTGGGGAAGGCCAGGAGGTTCTTGTTTCCCTACGAGGTTACTTAAACCCGCCTCTGGTCTGATGGGGGGGTTCGACTAATGACTTGTTCGTTGTTTTCCCGTTCACTCACTCATTCTTCACTCACACACTCCCATGCACTCCCTGACCCATTCATCGACCCATCCTTACCTGCGTCTTGGATTGGCAAAATTGAAAGGAAACGAAGCTGCTGAAGAATTAGTCACAAGATGGTTGGCTGTATTGGTCGCTGGTGTGATCCAGCTGTGACCTGGGCCTACATGTCTGAAATGCATTGGCTTGTCCCCTATTTTTCTCACAACTGCGAGTCCTGAGAGTTCTGACAATGAGATTCTGGACCAGCTGTGCTGGAAGCCCTGGCAGGAAAGAGAAGGACTGCCTGAGGGACTGCGTGGCAGAGAAGGGTGGAGTTCCATTCTCTCATGTGGCACAGGCTGGGTAGAAGAGAGGTGGGTACTTGGATTGTTGTGGGTGTTGGGAACCCCGTGAGAGCTTGAGAGCTGACTAGTTTGGGAATCCAATTACACTCTGGAACCGTCCTTGTGGATTCATAGCCCTGGCTCGGCGGTGACACTGTTGTTGATATTTGGAGCAGTGGTGTCTACGGTTCGGTGGAATGTCCTTGGTCTGCAGCCAGTCGGTGTCATCTTTCATAAAGATAAGTGCTCTCTGTCGTGATATTACTATCTGTGTATGAATGAATTCCACTGTGTAATTTAATTATCATTTGCATGTATATGAATGTATTTCCGTTGCATATATTTAATTATCGTTTAACATAATCTTTAGATTATGCATGCTTGTTGGATATTGTCATGCATGTCGTTAAATCTGTTATCTTATGCATCCTTAATAAATAAAGAAGGTATCAATATGAGAAAGAAGTCTGAGGGAGAGCTTGCAAGTAGCATACCCTGGCCTATGGATGGCTGGGTATGTTATAGTTTGGTATCATAGCTTCTGGTTGAAACACCGGGCCGGTATGGGCCGGGTCTGTTGGTCAGAATCTTGGGGCCGAGATCGAAATCTGACCATGAAATTGAAAATCCCAGGAGGAATCGCGTTGCAGATGCTACGTAGGAGACAAAATGTCATAGAACCTCTATGAGGGTTCGAAGGATCGTGACCATTCCTTTTTAATTCGGGAGCGATCGCCACCGTAGGATCGGGGAGATCTGAGATCATTGGATCGGAGGACAGGTAAATAGGGGTCGTTCGATGAAAAGGAAGCAAGGTTAAGGTCGGGACCGTTGGATCCATTGGAGAGAGAGATCAACGACCAGTAGGCATTACGAGGAACCGAGTTGCACGGGAGATAATTTCCCAAGGCGGTCCCGCAATCCAAACCATGGTTTCCCTGAGGGGTTATGTGTCATCATCAAGAGAATTGTGGGGTGAAAAGTAGGTTACTTCAAAACGTTGATGCATGCCCTTGCAAATTGAAAGGCATGCAATGATGTGACAGGTTAGGGCTCGAACATCGAAACTCTGAATAGCTGAAGTAGCTGGGGACCGTCAAACCATAAGAGGACACGCATCAACCGATTGTGTGCACTAGGTGAAAACACTTAGGGAAAGAGCAAGCGAGGAGAAGTTGATATTTGAGACTCCCGAAGCCCAGAGAGCCAGAGAGCCGGAGTAAATCTCAACCATCTGATCATCTGAGAGGATCTCAGCCATTGATCTGCCGAGAGCCACACGTCACCAGATCCATGGATTTGGATAAAAGCCAGTGTGGCTAGATCAGTTTGAAATTTGAGATTTTCGGAGTCCGGAGTCCCGAAGAAATCATAGCCGTCAAATTGAGGGGGACACGTGGAGCAGATCCGTGGACTCCGGGTGAAGACCCGAAGTGAATCTTGGTCATCCGATTCAGGAGGACACGTGGCGACAGATTGGCCAGTTCGGGAATTCGGAGTTCGGGAGATTTGGAAGTGTGCTAGTTTGAAAACTCCCGAAGCCCCAAAGCTCGAAGAGTTGAAGTGATGGGACACGATGATGTCACCTGGGATGATGTAGACACACGGGATGTGTGCCACGTGTCAATAAGTTTTGGGCATTTGGAACATTGAAAATTCGATTAGAATGTGACACATGTCACCCACCTGATTGGGCCATGTGTTTGCTTTCATCGTTTCGCCATGTGGCGACAGATCGTGTAGTCCGAAGGACTGGGCGCTCCAAAAGGGAAATGTGTGATAGGTTGCGTTATATCAAAAACTCCCGAAGATCAAAGTATATATTGATCATCGATTTCAGAGGACACGCGTCGAAGGATCGTCGACTGTGGGTGAAAGCACTTCGAGAGAAAATGCAGGAGGGAAGTTTGAAACTTCCGAAGCCCGAAGCGTCGAAGCGATTCACAGCCGCTGATATGCGGAAGGACACCCGTCGACAGATCATGAACTCTGGGTAAAAGAGTTCCGGGAGGAGGCAAGCAAGGAAGGTTGAGACTTCTGAAGGCTGAAGTCCCGAAGTGGACTAGAGCTGTTGATTTGAGGAGGACGCGTGGCACCTGATTTTGAACTTCGGGTAAAGAGTTCTCCAAAGGAAAGTGGAGGTCGAAAGTTGAAACTTCCAAAGCGCGGAGTCTCGAAGTGGATCCAGATCGTTGATCGTAAAGGAGGATGAGGACCGTTGATCTGGTCCTGGTTGAAGGTTTCTAAGTCCCGAAGCTTCGGACAAGCACGTTTTTAGCTAAGCACAGGGTCATGGCCGTGGTCGTATGTAGATTGAGAGCTAAGGGAAGGAGGGATAAGGGCCAAATTGGTTGTCTCTGAGACAGAAAAGTGTCAGGGAAGGATTTAGCCACAGTTTCTAATCGTGGTCACCTGGGAAGTGGTTTGAAGGAAGCGCTTCCACAGGATGAAATTATGCGTCAACCAAGGATAATAGGACACTATTCTTTTCAGAGAATGGGGATATGATCTCCATGAACAAAAACAAAAAAAAGAGACCTGTAGCATGGTTTGGCAATTTTGTTTATCATATGCATCATTCTAACAAAATGGTCGCGTGCACATTTTGCAAAATTAAGAGGCTTAAGCACCTCAGCTCAGGATGCGTATTGAGGAAATGGAAGAAGGCGAGGGAGCCTACAGTTAGGATAAGGAGGCCGAAGGCCAAAATACTAGGATTGGTAATGCAAAGACAAATTCCAATGGACGTAAGGAAAAAGGAGAGCATGAAACATTAATAGAAATGGTAAGAAGCCTGAAGATGGAAGTGCAGAGCTACAAGGAAGAAAACGAGAGACTAATGAGAGAGAAAAGTCATATAAATGCTTGAGTGTTTCAGAGCTTAAATCAGCTGTAGAGGCAAACAAATAAGGGATCAAATTCAAGACAAGAGGAAGAAGGCAGTTATCATGAAAAAGGAGATGCTCGTGGAGGAGCTGGTTATTTCAGAAGTGTTAGCAGAGCTCATGGACACCACTCACCTCCTTACTCGAAAATAAATTTTTATGCATCAGATGATCCCGTAAGTAGTCCAGAGGTGTCTCCTGTTAGACACCAAAGAAGGAAACAGGAGGTAGATAGTTTGCAAGGAGAGCTAAGGAAGCTCAAGCCACCTTTCTTTGCGGGTGAAAGAGAAAGGGAAAATGATGCCAAAGCATGGTTTCTTGGGCTCAAGAGATATTTTCAGTTGCATAACTATTCATCAAACCTGGAAGCTAAGATTGCCACCTACCACTTACATGGAAAATCTGAAATATGGTGGGACCAACTGAAGCAATTGGAGCATGTTAATGAAAGTAGGATCACTTGGAAGCAGTTCAAGAAGTACTTTCAGAAGGAGTACCTCTCAGAGCATTTCTATGACAAGAAAATGTAGGATTTCTTTGAGCTCAGGTTGGGAAGCATGACTATGGAAGAATATGAGAAGAAGTTATTGGGATTGTTTAAGTACGCAGGTTCATTGGTGATGAGAAAGTGAAAATATAGAGATTTCTAAGTGGATTTCCAACCTTTTATAAGGAAAATATCAAGTATGATGAACCCAATACCTTGACCGAGGCCATCAGGAAGGCTAAATACCTATGTGAGCAAGGCCAAGGAAGAGAATCCCTGCATAAATCTTGGAAGGACAAGAAGAATGTGAAGTCCGACTAGAGGAGGAAAGGATTCAAACCTCCCTTCAATAGGAATGAGCCTAATAGAAATCATCAAGATCGGTATGCTAAGGGAGATTTCAAGAAGGAAGACTCCTTGGGAAAAAGGGGAAGACCACCAATCCAATGCTGGGGATGCAAGGAAGATCACCTGTACAAAGATTGCCCACACAAAGAGGACATAGTGAAGACTGTGCACAACATCCAAGAGGCTACAACAGTCGGAGATATGTGAAGAATCTATGTAGCTTTAAATGATCAAAAAGAAGAGTACCAATCCAATATGATCGAGGTGGAAGGTAAGATCATGAATCAACCTGTTTCTATTTTTATTGATTCAGGAGCACGTAATTGTTACATTAATCCTAAGATAGTGGATAGATTACATTTGGAGAGGAGTAAACTTGGAAAATCTAGTTTGGTTCAGCTAGCCATTGGAACCAAAAGAAGAATCCATGATATGGTCAACGATTGTTCCATAAGTCTTAATGGTGTGAATACTAGTACTGATCTAAATATCATACCATTGGGGTCTTATGATGTACTGATTGGGATGGATTGGTTGGACAAGCATCATGCTGTCCTAGATTGTCATAACAAGACATTTACATGTCTTGATGGAGATGGAAAACATAGCACTGTCAAAGGAATTCCAAGACCCATCTCTATAAGGGAAATTTCGGCCTTAAAGATGAAAACATGTTTTAGAAAAGGATGTCAACTGTATGCAACTCATGTGGAGGAGCTAGTTGATACAAAGGGGCCAAGCCTTGAATATTTTTTGGTGCTACAGGAATTTGAAGATGTATTCCAATAAATACCCAGATTGCCACCAATAAGGGAGATAGATTTCTCAATTGATTTAGTGCCAGGAGCTGCCCCGGTGTCAAAAACACCTTATGGAATGAGCACACCAGAGTTAAAAGAATTACAAATGCAGTTGGAGGAATTGTTGAAGAAAGGGTACATACGTCCAAGCGTTTCACCTTGGGGAGCACCAATATTTTTTGTCAAAAAGAAGGATGGAACCTTGAGGCTATGTATTGACTTTCGACAGCTAAACAAGTAAACTATAAAGAACAAGTATCCTTTACCCCGAATTGATGACCTCTTTGATCAACTAAGATGAGCAAAGACATTTTCAAAGATTGACCCGAGGGCAGGATTCCATCAGGTAAGAATCAAGGAAGAAGACATTCATAAGATATCCTTTAGGACCAGGTATGGGCATTCTGAATTTGTAGTGGTGCCGTTTGGACTGACCAATGCACCAACTGTCTTCATGTGCTTAATGAATGACATATTCAGAAATTATATGGACAAGTTTTTCATAGTATTGTTGGATGACATACTTATATATTCTAAGTCTGAAGAGGAGCATGAGCATCACTTAAGACTAGTGTTGCAAGTACTGAGAGAACATCAGTTGTATGCCAAGTTGAGTAAGTGTTCTTTTTATCAAAAGCAGATCCATTAATTGGGACACATTATTTCAGAGCATGGCATAGCAGTAGATCTAGAGAGGATCGAATCCATTAGAGGATGGCCAACACCCAGAAATGTGTCAGATGTCAGATATTTTATGGGATTAGCCAGCTACTACAAAAGGTTCATAGTAGGGTTATCTAAGATTGCTCATCCCATCACTTCTTTGCAAAAGAAGGGAACTAAATTTGAGTGGACACTCAAGTGTGAAAATAATTTTAATCTGTTGAAGAAATTACTTACTAGTGCGCATGTGTTAAAGATTACTGACCCAAACGAAAGTTTTGTGGTATGTACAGACACATGTAAGGAAGGACTTGGGGGAGTCCTCACTCAAGATGGACATGTCATTGGATATGAGTCTAGAAATCTTAAGGAACATGAGAGGAACTATGCCACCCATGACTTGAAACTTGTTGCCATTGTTCACGCCTTGAGGATGTGGAGGCATTATCTCATGGGGAAGAAATTCAAATTAAGGACCGACCACATTGGTCTGAAGTATCTTTTTGAACAACCGACCTTGAATGCCAGGAAAATAAGATGGATGGAATTTTTAAGTGAATATGACTTCGATATCAAGCATATCAAGGGAAAGGAGAATAAACTTGCCGATGCACTTAGTAGGAGAGTGCATCTCATGCATGCTACTGCTGTCAGTATGCATCAGTCAGACTTGAAGAGCAGAATTTTAGATGGTCTTGTTACAAACCAACATTACCTACAGGTAAAGGAAAACTTACAGCAAGGAAATGTATAGCAGAAAGTAAAGGAGTATGAGATAAAGGAAGATGGATTACTCATGCATAAAAATAAAATCTATGTTCCTAGTTCTGAAGAACTGAGGAATGTGGTACTGAAGGAAATGCATGATGTTCCTTATGTTGGACATCCCGGTTACTAGAAAACAATTACAACAGTAAGAAGCCAATTCTTTTGGCCGGGACTGAAGAAGGATGTTGTTGATTACATTGCTCGATGTATGGAATGTCAGAAGGTGAAGGCTGAGCATAGGCACCCAATGGTTTTGCTGCAGCCATTGCCAATTCTAGAGAAGAAATGGGAAGTGATCACCATGGATTTCATCAAATGATTACCCAGAACAAATAAGCAACATGATTCAATCATGGTGGTGGTTGACAAATTAACAAAGGCTGCTCATTTTGTGCCTATGAAGACAACGCATACAAAAACTAATATTGCAGAAATTTTCATGAAGGAAATTGCTAGGTTGCATTGGATACCTAGGAAAATTGTCTCGGACAGAGACACGAAGTTTAGCTCCAATTTCTGTAGGGGATTGTTTAAAGGATTTGGCACAAATATAAACTTTAGCACCACATATCATCCCCAGACAGATGGGCAAGCAGAAAGAGTCAATTGAATAATTGAGGACATGTTGCGAATGTATGTGATGGATAAGCCATCTAAGTGGGAGGATTACTTACACTTGGTTGAGTTTGCATATAACAATGGTATCAAGCTTCATTGAAAATGAGCCCATTTGAAGCCTTGTATGGTAGGAAATGAAATACTCCAGTGAGCTGGGACAACCCCGCAAACAAAGTGGTACTTGGGCCGGAGTTGCTCAAGGACATGGAAGACCAAGTGGTCAAGATTAAGCGGAATTTAAAGGCAGCTCATGATAGACAAAAAATTTATGCAGACAAGAACATGACAGTTAGAGAATTTAAAGTAGGGGAGCATGTACTTTTGAAAGTGAAGCCCAAGAAAATCTCTTTGAAATTGGGTAGTTGTACAAAGCTGGCAGCCAGATTCTGTGGTCCATTTGAAATATTGGACATAATAGGGCTAGTTGCATACATGTTTGCATTGCCTGCTTCCATGAATGTGCATAATGTACTTCATGTATCTTTACTAAAGAAATATGTACATGATCCTAACCATGTTATTGATTGGCATCTGATTCAGGTAGAGACAGAGGGATACTTTTAGGTTCAGCCAGTGCGGGTATTGGACAGAAAATTTAAAATTCTTTGGAATCGAGTTATAGAACTGTTAAAAGTTCAGTGGACCTGCTACGGTCCTGAAGATGCTATCTGGGAGCATGAATATGCCATGCGGGCAGAGTACCCACAAATATTTGAATAAATTTGAGATTGTGATCTCTATTTTGTACATGCACTGAGGACAGTGCCAAAATAAGGGGGAGGGGATGTAACACCCCAGGTTTCGAACCCCCATTTTTAAAATAATGTATTGTTACAATGAAGAGAGGCCTGAGTGCCCAAACAATTATTAGAGGGCCATTATGCCTAAGAAATGTAATGTTTTGATCATTAATAATATTAAACACATCGTTGGCTGCTAGACAAACACAGACTAGAGTTATAGGGGGCTACGATTCCAAAAGAGAGGGAGCTTGAGGGAATAAGTGTTTATTTCCTATTTTTAATTACCGTTTTTGTCTAAGGGAGGGGATCAGTTACGTGAGATTCTTGGGGAAGGCCAGGAGGTTCTTGTTTCCCCACGAGGTTACTTAAACCCGCCTCTAGTCTGATGGGGGGGTTCGACTGATGACTTGTTCATTGTTTTCCTGTTCACTCACTCATTCTTCCCTCACACGCTTCGATGCACACACTCCCATGCACTCCCTGACCCATTCATCGACCCATCCTCACCTGCGTCTTGGCTTGGAAAAAGTGAAAGGAAACAAAGATGCTGAAGAATTAGCCATGGGATAGTTGGATTTAGTGGTCGCTGGTGTGATCCAACCATAACCTGGGCCTGCATGTCTGAAATACATTGGCCTGTGCCCTGTTTTCCTCACAACTACGAGTCCTGAGAGTTTCAACATTGAGATTCTGGACCAGCTGTGCTGGAAGCCTTGACATGAAGGAGAAGGACTACCTGAGGGACTACGTGGCAGAGAAGGGTGGAGGTCCATTCTCTCGGGTGGCACAGGCTGGGTAGAAGAGAGGTGGGTATTTGGATTGTTGTGGGTGTCGGGAAACCTGTGAGAGCTTGAGAGTTGATTAGTTTGGGAAACCAATTACACTCTGGATCCATCCTTGTGGATTCATAGCTCTGGATCGGGGGTGACACTGCTGTTGATATTTGGAGCAGTGGTGTCTATGGTTGGGTGGAACATCCTTGATCTATAGCCGATCGGTGTCATCTTTCATAAAGATAAGTGCTCTCTGTCGCGATATTACTATCTGTGTATGAATGAATTCCATTGTGTAATTTAATTATCATGTACATGTATATGAATGTATTTTTGCTGCATATATTTAATTATCGTTTAAAATAATCTTTAGATTATGCCTGCTTGTTGGATATTGCTATGCATGTCGTTAAATCTGTTATATTATGCATCCTCAATA
This sequence comes from Picea mariana, assembly GCA_032191745.1. NCBI lineage: Eukaryota > Viridiplantae > Streptophyta > Pinopsida > Pinales > Pinaceae > Picea > Picea mariana. The sequence continues at coordinate 9,043 of JASDQU010339301.1, forward strand.
AATAAAGAAGGTATCAGTATGAGAAAGAAGTCTGAGGGCGGGCTTGCAGGTAGCATACCCCGACCTGTGGCTGGTTGGGTATGTTACATCCAGTAAGAGGTCCAATTCATTATCATGCTTCTTTAAGACTCTTTGCAATTCTCGCCCTTGAAAGTAGGCGTTGGGTCGGGAAGTCTTAACATATTTCAAAATACTTGAGGCGATAGGGAGAATCGGGAATGGTCCCGCAACTGGATAATACGCTCGTTTGGAATATAGTTTTTGGCACAACAGGTGACCAACTCCTTATAGTCAAAAAGTTAGGGGACACAACTTGCTCGTGCAATTCCAGACGTCCAGATAACTTCCTTCTAGGAAAAAGTGGACGAGTAGTAGTCATAAGCTCTAGACCACTGAAAACTCTGGTCCTCGCGCCCGAAAATATTCAAGGTATCTCCACATAAATTTTGTCGAGCTACAACCATAAGGTGATGAGAACGCTCCTTTGCTCCTGATAGTATTTAAAATGAACGTTGGAGCATGATAATATAATCTCCTGTAAATCTTGGTTTAATGCGTTTTAATGGGAGATGTCCTTGACATTTTTGCCTATTAATGCCAATCTTTTCAATGTGTCTAGTGAGTTGTCACTAATAAAGGCATGATTAATGTGCATTGGGAAGCATGTGAAGGTGGAGGGGATGGAGGAGAGCGAAAAATGCTTTGAAAATTTTGTGAACTTGGGAGCGCAGGAACCCGCGAATCTATGACAACAGGAGGGGAAGAATCGACTAAGTATGCAAGATACACAACAACAAAAAAAATCATATGCCATAATATTGACCTTTGCCAACTCGATAATAGGGAGGTTTAGTTGATGGATCCAAATATCGATCAGTTCAAGCGACTGGGGTGGATGTTAGGTTCCTGTGAGAAAAGCTAATGTTTTGATGAAGATTTTTTTGTATTGCAACATGTGACAATAATTGTGTGATAGTATTTAGAATGAACACTGGAGGATGGTAATATAATCTCCCATAAATCTTGGTTTAATGCATTTTAATGGGAAATGTCCTCGATCTTTTTGCTCATTAATGCCAATCTTTTTGAACATGTGTGGTGAGTTGTCACTAATAAAAGCGTAATCAATTTGCATGGGGAAGTGTCCAAAGGTGGTAGGGAAATCGACTAAGTATGAAAAGGCGGGGCGGTCAGACGGACCTAGATAGACTCATCGTAGGTAGAGTGAAGCTTGTGAGTTCGAGGAGTCTGGGGTCAAATTGTAGATAACAAAAGTTTTGGGTGCAAGATGTATATCATGGAACAAGGGGCAAGAGAGTTCGATAGCGCCAATATGGGAACTCACGACCATAAACATTGACTATGGGAAAAACATTGTCAGCTATGGAATATACCTAGAGCTCGACAAACTCACGTTCAAGTTAAAAGACAAATTGTTTATATTTACGTAAATATTGTTCATATTATTTTATTTTACTAGTATTTTTTGTGGCCCAAATGCAAACCATGTTCAAATTTGAAGGGTGAATTAACATTTTCATATGCAAGTGTATTCTCAAATATGCCAAGCTATAATATATGCACAATACTAAAGAAGGGCATCATGTCAACACCTTTGTAGATGACAATGTGATAGCACAATATTGCATTCTTGCTACGATGATGCCTTAAAAAAAATAAAATAACCAACAATTTTTTGCCAATTCAAGATTGACACAAAAAAAATCATCAAATTCCATAATATTCTCCCATTAATGTGTTTTAATGGGAGATGTCCTCGAGCTTTCTGCTTATTAATGCTAATAGTTTTGAACATCTGTGGTGAGTTGTCACTAGTAAAAGCATAATTGATGTGCATTGGGGAGGGGCGAAGGTGGTGGGGATGGAGGGGAGCGAAAAATGCTTTGAAACTTTTGTGAAACTGGGAGTCCGTAAACCCGTGAAACTTTGAAGAAAAAACTAAGTATGGAGAGGTGGGGTGGTCAGAGGGAGTAATCATAGGTAGAGTGAGGCTTGCGAATTCGAGTAGTCCGAGGTTGAATTTTAGATCACCGAAGTTTTGGGTGCAAGATGTATACTCCAAACACGGGGCATGAGAGTTCAATAACGCCTATCCGGGAACTCGCGGCTATAAAATTGGCTAAGTATGGAAACGAACGACGGTTGGTCAGACTCGTGATGTGAAGATATAGATGGAATAGAATTTCTCAGTTCGCCACCCGGGAACCTGCGAGCATAGAAATGCGACTAAGTAGAGAACCAGAAAGGGGTAACAAAAGGGAAGAAGAAAAGGGAAAAAGTGGTAAGTATAGAAGAGGAAAAATAAAGGGAGCAAAGAACTTTATGCCTCACACATAAACACTTAGTCTAATAATTATCAAGCGATAGAAAGACATCAACTATGGGAAAAACATTCTCAGCCATGAAATATAGCTGGAGCTCAACAGACCCTGGTTCAAGTCTAAAGATATGTTGTTTATATCTATTTCAACAAGCTCGTAGGTAGAGTGAGGCTTGCGAGTTTGAGGAGTCCGGTCGAATTGTAGATCACCGAAGTTTTGGCTGCAATATGTATACCTCGAACACGGGGCATGAGAGTTCGATAGGGCCTAGTCGGGAACCTGTGGCCACAAAATTGGCTAAGTATGGAAACGAATGACGGTCGGTTGAACTCGTGATGTGAGCATATAGATGGATATAGAATTTCTCACTCCGCCAACTCAGGAACCGACGAACATAGATATGCGACTAAGTATATAACCAAAAACGGATAATAGAGGGGAAGAAGAAAAGGAAAAAACGGGCAAGTATAGAAGAGGAAAAAGAAAGGGAGCAAAGAACTTTATGCGTCACACAACAACACTTGGTATTAAGTATGGAAAGGCGGGGCGGTCAGACGGAGTCATCGTAGGTAGAGTGAGGCTTGCGAGTTCGAGGAGTCCGGGGTTGAATTGTAGATCACCAAATTTTTGGGTGCAATATGTATACCCCGAACATGGGGCATGAGAGTTCGATAGCGCCTACGCGGGAACCTGTAGCCATAAAATTGGCTAAGTATGGAAACGAACGACAGTCGATTATACTTGTGATGTGAAGATATAGATGGATATAGAATTTCTCATTTCGCCACCCCGGGAACCCGCAAGCATAGATATGCGACTAATTATAGAACCATAAACGAATAATAGAGGGAAAGAAGAAAAGGGAAAAACGAGTAAGTATAGAAGAGGAAAAAGAAAGGGAGAAAATAACTTTATGCCTCACACAAAAACACTTAGTCTAATAATTATCAAGTGATAGAAACACATCAGCTATAGGAAAAACATTCTCAGCCATGAAATATAGCTGGAGCTCAACAGACCCTGGTTCAAGATAAAAGAGATGTTGTTTATATCTATCTCAAGAAGCAATAGACAAAATATATGACTTGGCATTATTGTAAACAA
>JASDQU010339303.1:0-12488 GCA_032191745.1 Picea mariana
TTTTATGACAGGTACTTCTTCTTGAAGTATTTCTCAAGTTGTTTCCATGACAAGTCCTTCTCATGGACTCCTTTCACATTCCTAAGGTATTCCCACCAAATGGAAGCTTTCCCATTCAGGTTGAAAATGGCTAAGGAGGACTTTAAGTTTTCAGAGTAGTCATGGACTCTGAAGTACTTATTCAAGAAGAGTAGCCAAACTTCTGCTTCTTCCCCCTTCCTAATCTCTCCATCGAAGGTGGGTGGTTTGGATTTCTTGAATTCTTCAAGGTAACGACTTTTGGAATGTTTCCTCTTCTTTATTCTTGTCTGAGAATGGGAATTGGTTTTTCCACCAGAAGATTCCTTAGATTTTTTAGTGTCCTCACCAGAGGAATATTCCATTGAATGTCTCTTAGCTCCATGTTGGGCCTTCATTGAGGTGATCCTCCTGGTGTGGCCACTTTTAGGATCATGCTTCTGTATCTCAGGTGGACTTGGATTTTTCTTAGTATGATTCCTTCCCACATGACTGGAAACTGGACCATGTTGTAGTTGCCTTTGTATATCTGATAGACTTTGCAGTAGGATTGTATTAATTTTTGTCTGCTTTTCCTACTCCTTGATCAACCTTTCATTGTCAGCCTTATAACTCTGTAATTCTGCCATGAGGCTTCTTATAGTTTCAACAAAGTTTGGAGGGGTTTCCACCACCCTCCTTTCATCAAATTCTTCCTCTCTACTGTGGGATCTCTCCCCCAACTCTTGATGTGTCACCATCCTTTACGTTGTAGTTCTCCTGTTGTTCACTGATTGTTTGAGTGCAAATAAAAAAAAAATTGTTAGTTACTAATCTACCAATTCATGAACAACACATATCATTGCAAGGTGAAGTCAATTCTTTTTTTTGAAACATTAGCAACCTACAATGAAAACTTCCAAAACATCTATCCACATTAGAAGGTTTTGTTCCTCTCTTCAGTAGAGGTTCATACATGTTTCTTATATAGGGGGGTAAGGTAGGGAGTTACCCCATAATTTCTCTAAAAATATTTTTATGCAACTCGTGCATGAGGCCAAGCAGGAAAAGTGTTGTTTCCATGCTTTGATACCAATTTGTAACACACACAACCCCTAAATACCCTTTCTAGGGATGGAGCATCAATTTTTTTCTTTCCCTGGTGCATTTTTGGTCCCTTACTTAAGAAAAACCCTCTTAATTAGCTCCCCCAAAACTTACATCTCTCACTGTGCACTTGAGCCAGTTAGGGGGAATCTTCCTCATGACCTCGGGCTGAAAACCGGGAGCTAAGAGCCTGTGTTAGAAAAGGTTTCGTAAATTTGGAAGTTCTCAGACTTCGGGAGTTCCAAAAGTGTTTTCCAATTCTCAGATCGTCGAACAATGAAGAGGATCAATGGTTCAAATCCTCTATCGAGATCTATGGTTAAAAAGGGGGATTTGGTACTTGGCACTGAACATACCTTTTTCCTAATCCCCAAAGTCCCGAGGTCTCGCCACGTTGCCTTAGCCATTTGGTGATCGGTGATCTCCGTTGAGAATTCATTTTTACCACACTATGTCCAAACTCTCAAACTCACAATATCTCACCACATGGCCTTGGCCCTTCGACGGTTGACATTCAATGTTTGACGATGTCTGTCGAGCATTCCTTTTTACCACACTATGTACAAACTCTCGAACTCCCGATATCTCACCACGTGGCCTTAGCCCTTCAACGGTAGACCTTCGACATTTTGCGTTGGATGTTCCTATATTGTACCATGACCCACGTCTTCTAAAATTTTGAAGCTATCCAAACTCCCGAAGTCCCGGACACGTCACCAGCCATGTAGGCTAGGTGGCCATGAACCAGAAACTAACACGTGGTAAGGGTCAAGGTGTGACATGTGTCCTCGATAGGGGTGACATGTTTCATTCTCTAATAGGCACAGTGGGTATGTGAACCTTCTAAAACTAGGTGACACATGGAACACATAATGCAGGTCCACGTCACATTGAATGATGTCATCAAGCCACATCATCATAGACTAATAATTGCACAGTCCTTCAATCTAACGATCCACAAGGTTTCACGTAGATCCATAGATCTACAGTTCTCATTACTTCACGACTCTGGCTTCATACCTTACCGAATCCTCTCGACGCAAATCCCTCGAAGAGCTAAGTCTCTGGACTCTCGGATCTTACACCACATGTCCTCTTCGACCAATGATCGAGATTTACTTCGGCATTCATGACTTTAGTGGTTTTCACTCCTTGAAAACCCTTGGCCAAATTCCTCTAGAGTACGAAGTCTCCGGACCATGGGATCGCGTACCGCGTACCTGTTCATCCAAGGGTCCTCGTCACTTCGAGAGTTCAACATTCGGGGCTTCGGTGTGTATCTCTTGACTTTTCTTCCAGACAATGCCAAATATATCTCCACGTGTACCTAGCATCTACAGCTGGGGTTTACTCTAGCTTGCAAACCTTCGGGGAAAAATCATGTGTTTCCAGATCGCCAAATACCCGGACTCTCGGATAATTGTGGATTTTTGGATACGTGCCCCTCTAGTTCAACAGTCCATATTAACTCTGCGACTTCGAAATTCGGGAGTTCTGGCATTAGACCATTCCTATTCTTCCGGAGTAGCATTTCTCCGAAGTGCTTAACGCTTCCCTTCCTACGTCCGATCTAATGGCTGAGAGTAATCTATGTTGAATCATCAGATCAAAAGTCCTCTTCGACTCACGACTTCGACCTTTGACTATTTTCGAGGATTGTGGAATCAGAAGTCCCGAAGTCCCAAAGCCGAAGAGATATCCCCTTTTTGGACTAGCGCAATTTTCCTAGACCCCGGTCACATGGATACTTTGGAAATTCTAGGGGCTAAGCGCTAATCCTTTAATAGTAATTGGGTTAAGGACATGGGCACGAGCCCTCGATCAGATGGGTGAATAGTCTAAAGGAAAAATTCCCTTCTCCAACATAATTCAGACTTTGAAATTCCCTCTAAGGTAAACTTCAAGAGGTTCGCAGGACTTAGACATTTCAGTCGATCCTGCCCCGACCCTTCTGTAGAATCCCATCCCATGACTATCTAGCAACAAAAATGAGTTAAAATTGAAAGATTGTATAGATATAATAGTTTATATAAATCACATATATTTTCTAACCATTGTTCAAATACTAAAATATTGAATCATAAACACATACATTTCATCATCGCATCCAATATAATACACAAAGTATGAAAATAATTATATGAACTGGAAAATGTGAAGAAAATGTTGAAAGGGGTGCATGTTTCCTCCCAACCATAGGCACAGTCAATCCTAATGGATTTACCCTGAGATAGACCATGGTGCTCTGAGAGAGATTCTTTCTCCTTGCTCCACAACAGTCAGGGACGAAGGTTACTCTTCTCCTCCCACATAAACTTGGCAAATGGTTTTCTCTGCTCCAAGAAAGGAGGTCTGCACGAGTAATTCCTCAGTCACTTGTCATACCCGTTTATCAACTTGTAGCCAAACCCTGCCCATGGATTCTTATAACCAGATCGAGCTTACTGCTCAGTTTTTTTTCCCTCTCAACTTCAAAGTCTAAGTCTGGTCACTAATCTTCTCAAGAGAGTGTTTTCTCTACTTTGTTATCTCGCAGATTTGTCTCTATGCCTGAATTACCTCATTCATTTCCTTCCTTAGCAAGGTTGTGTGGGTATGAATCCCAATTCGTGGTAAGGCATGGAAGCCTTACCGATGGGTACCCTGCCCCATCTCCTCATTAACTCTTGAGGATGGCCTTCCAACTACCATCCTGACTAGTAATTCATTGGTGGGTCAAAGGGATGTTGAACAATTACACCCAGTAGGTACTAGTCTGGTGAGGGTCATCTCAACCATTCTTGGTTTCCCTTCACCATCTCTCTCATAGCATCCATGTTCTATCTTGGAAAACTTTCCCCCTTTCAACAGTTGTGCAACACATATTCAAATTCAAATTGCACTAATAACAAAAAATTCATACATTGAGCCTTTTATACAAAGGTTCATCAAATCAAACATTCACACATATTTAGTTTGCCATAGTCTCTTGGCCAGTTATAGATATATTTACAAACTAGGAGAAACAAGAGTATTACAAAGCTACAACCAAGTATTTATGGGATAAGTTGGGGAAGTTGTATCGGTCTAAGTCCCGAGTAAATAAACTATTCCTGAGAAAGAAGTTGTATAACATGAGGATGAGATATGGAGACTGGGTGGTAGAGCATTTGAACTCCTTCAATACTTTGGTAAGTCAGTTAGTATATGTTGATATGAAAATTTCAAATTAATATAAGTGTATCAATTTACTGTGCTCTTTACAAGACTTGTGGGATAGTCTAGTTGTAGCCATAGGTAGTAATACAATTGCCTTGAAGTTTGATGAAGTGGTCTCATCCTTGTTGTCGGAGGAGATGAGATGGAAGAACATGGAAGGATAGAGCACAGATGCATTATTTGCAAGAGGAAGCTCCCAAGAAATAAATAGATCTAAGTCCTCAAGTGGGAGATCTAAGCTTAAGGGTATATCTAAGTCTCCTGAAAATTTTGTAAAGGTATGCTGGAGATGTGGAAAAGAAGGGCACTACAAGAAGCATTGCAGATCCAAAGTTGAGAAAAAGAAGGGATCTGAAGAAGATCCTTCTACAAAAGAAAAGACCTCCAAGGAAGAAGGAGGGGATGTGTAATTGGCTTCTTCAACCACACATGCAGATCATGAGGAATGGTTGGTTTACTTAGGTGCATCCTTTCATATGATTCCCCACAGGGAGTGGTTCTATGAATATGAAAGGTATGATGGAGGTAATTTTTTCCTAGGTGAGGAATCGACAACCAAAATCATAGGACGAGGAAAATTCAAGTTGAGGCTCATAGATGGAAGGACTGGAACACTACATGGTGTTCTACACATCCTAGGATTGGCCAAAAATTTAATTTCTGTAAGCAAAATAGATGGTGCAGGGGTGAAAACAATATTTGAAAAGGAAACCTACAGAATAGTTTGAGGAACAATGGTGTTGTTGAAGGGAGTTCAGTTTGGAACTTTGTATAAGATGAAAGTAATCACTATTAGTGATGGGTGTAATAGTTCCATTGTTCCTGGTATTTGATTTGAAGAATAAAAAACACCTATAATCTTTGGAGAAAAGGTTATGTTGTGGCATCAAATACTAGGGCATATCGGAGAGAAGGGTCTTCGACTACTACATGTTAAAGGTATGGTTGAAGGTATGTCTAAATACTCTTTGGATTTTGATTTATGCAAATATTGTGTATATGGGAAGAATAATCAAGTAAGATTCCCCTCTGGTACAATGAGGGCAAAATGAATTTTACATCTAGTTCACAATGATGTTTTTGGACCTATGTCAGTTCCATCATTGGGAAAATCTGTGTACTATGTCTCATTTATAGATGACTTCTCGAGGAATAATTGGATATATTTCCTCAAGAAGGAATCTAAAGTCTTTGACATGTTTAAAGAGTTTAAGGATCTTGTTGAGAATCAAATAGAGAAAATAATTAAGGTGTTAAGGACATGTAATGGTGGAGAGTTCTGTGAGAATGAATTTGAAGAATTTTTTAAGAAGTGTGGTATATCAAGGAAGAAGAAAACTCCATATATACCTCAACAGAATAGAGTTGCAGAAAGGATGAACAGAACGTTGACGGAAAAAACAAGGTGCATGCTCAGTGGTGCCAGTTTAGGGAAATAATTCTAGGAAAAGGTAGTGGGTACTGCATTTTATTTGGTCAATAGATCACCCTCATTAGCACTGGATGACAAGACTCCACAAGAGGTATGAACTAGTAAGAAACCTTCTCTCACACATCTCAAGGTATTTGGCTGTGAGGCCTATGTTCATGTTCCAAAGGAAAACATGAGTAAGCGAGATAACAAGGCTGAAAAGTGTATATTTATTGGGTATAAATATGGTCTTAAAGGTTATAATATTTGGAACCCATAAATTAAGAAGATTGTGTATATATGAGATGTGGTATTTAGAGAAATAAAAGATGTTGTCAAACATGATGTCCTACCAAGTAAGAAAGAACAACAGAAAATAGAGTTTGATTTAAAGGATGATGAATCGGACTCTACAAAAGAACATGAATCAGAAGAAGAATATCCTCATACTCTAGTATTGAGGAGATCGGTTCGAGAAAGAAGGAAACTGGAAAGGTATACTCCATCTGATTTCTGTTCAAATTTTTCTTTGTCTATTATTGATGATGATCCTAGAACTGTTAGAGATGCAATGGATTTAGAGGATGGAAAAATCTGCAAAAAGGCCATGGATGAAGAAATGGTAGACTTGGATAAGAATGAGTCTTGGGATCTAGTGGAGTTTTCGACTGGAAGAAAGCCCATTGGTAGAAAATGGGTATTTAAAAATAAGTTAAATGCAAAAGGAAAAGTGGAGAAATACAAAGCTCAGTTAGTAGCAAAGGGTTATTCCCAGGTTGAGGGAATTGATTTTGGTGAGATTTTTTCTCCTGTTCCAAGTTAAATTCTATTATATTTATGTTATACGTTGTTGTTGCATTTTATTTTGAAGTAGAACATATGGATGTGAAGACAACATTCCTACATGGGGATATGGAAGAAGAAATCTATATGAAGTAGCTAGAAGGATTTGTTGTGAAGGGAAAGAAGTAGCTGGTATGCAAGCTGAAAAAGTCCCTGTATGGTTTAAAAAAATCACCAAGGATGTGGTATCAAAAATTTGATACTTATATGCTGGGACTTGGCTTCACAAGAAGCAAAGAGGATCACAGTGTGTATTTTAAATTAATTGGTGATCATTTGATTTATTTGGTCTTGTATGTGGATGGAATTTTGTTGATAGGAAACAACAAGGATATTATCCAGGATGCGAAAACTCAGTGGTCCTCTAAATTTGACATGAAGGATCTTGGTGTTGTAAATTTCATTTTGGGCATGGACATTAAAAGAGATTAGAAAAATATGAAACTCTAGTTAAATCAAAGAAAATATGTGGAGACAATATTGTAGAGGTTTAATATGCAGGAATGTAAACCGGTCAGGATCCCTATTCCTTTTGGTGTAAAGTTATATGTGGATCAATGTCCCAAGATACTTGAAGAGGAGGAGGACATGTCTCATGTTCCATATGTGAGTGCAGATGGAAGTTTGATGTATGCAATGGTCTATACTAGACCGGACATTGCACATGCATTGGGAGTTTTGAGTAGGTATATGTCAAAACCAAGGAAGGAGCATTGGACAATAGTAAAGAGGGTTTTCTAGGTATTTGCGTGGCACTGCTAGCTATTGATTGTGCTACCAAGGAAGACCAGGATTGGAAAAAGTGTTGTATATACATGGCTTTGTGGATGCAAACTGGGTTGGAGATTTAGATCGTAGGACATCTACAAGCAGGTATGTGTTTAACCTGTTTCGAGGAATAATCAATTGGATGAGAAAAAGACAATTTGTAGTGACACTTTCAACTACAGGAGTTGAATACATGGAAGCCACTCATGCAAGCAAGGAAGCAATATGGTTACAAATATTGTGTTCAGGTATTGGGTTGGAACAACAAGCTATAAGGATATGTTGTGACAGTTAGAGTGCAATTTTTTTGGTGATTATCATTCAAAGACAAAGAATATTTATGTTCAATATCACTTTGTGAGAGACATGGTTGAAGAAAAGAAGGTGTTGTTGATGAAGGTGGACACTTTGAAGAATGTTGCAGATTCATTAACAAAATCTGTGAGCACTAAGAAGTTCTCTTGGTGTAGAGGATCTATGAGCATTGCTTCCCTGGATTGTTGACTATGTAACCCTCTAATCCCCTTTATGCAAAGAAAACAACAAGTGGGATAATGTTGGGTATGTATTATATTCTTTGCATGACTAGCTTTAGTGTTTGCTACGTTACGTCGGGTGCGCAAGGGGGTTTGATGGGGGCCCGCTAGGCCCCTCTTTTGGGGGTTGCAAGGGGGGCGATAGACCCCCTGTGCGAGGATTGGGGGGCAGCACCCCCCCAAAAAAAAATTTCCCTCTGGAAACGTGTCACCTTTTTTTCCTCATTTTTTGTGTCACCTCGATTTTTGTGTCCATTGTTGGGCGGTTTTTCGGCACATGGTTTTTTTCTGATGGTTTTCTATTTTCGGTTTAGGAATTAGGGTTTTTGACTAATCCAGGTCATTGGGTTAGGGTTTTGGATGTCGTTGGATCCTATATGTATATTGTATTGAAAACAATGTATGGTGTGAATAGATATAGAATATGTTGGTTTTCCCGGTTTGGGTTTCCAGGGGAAAAATTTCTATGTAATGTGTGTATTTTCCATTGTATATTTTATGTTCTTTTACTAAAAATATGTTTGCAGTAAATAATTGTACAAGGTTAAAATCTACAAGAAATATCATTGGTACCATACCCTGAGCTAATGCAAGGAACACCATCACAAGAACCAGAGCTTGTGTCTATCTTACCTCTGTTGTGGCAGTGTGAGATTTTATACCTACGGGAGGGGAGAATCTCATTAGTTTAAAAAGAATCGTTTCAATTACAGGTGATCATGAACTTGGATGATTAGAAGGAATATAGGCTCTTCCAAATTTGATCCTTATTAGTCTTCTACCTGTTATTCGAGTTGTTGTTTAGGTTGAAATATCATTTGAGGTGGTTGGAACGAACGTTGTTATAGTTTCATGAAAATACAAACAAAACAACTCATGATATTCTTGGAGTGATGACAAAATTGGACACTCAAATTCCTTTTTTTGATACACTAGGTATCATGTTGAGTATTTTTGGCCACCCTTACAATACATATGTCACACAACGCAATGAAAGTGCATGGAGATCACTTTTTCTCGATGATGTACTACTAGTAATGATTGATTCTCATCGACATCCTGCGAAGCCTGATCCAAGGGTGATGTCGCTTGTGAAAAATTTAGGAGAAAATGTTGACTTAATTGAATAAGGTTGACTTAATTGAAGTCAAGAAAGACTTATTAAGAGTTGTCAGTGAATTTGGACACCTTCTTGGATATGATGAATTTTACATGATATTTGGAATGAGAGGCTCTAGTGTGAAGGATCTTGTAAAGTATTTAATGGATCATGTTGTTAAGATACCTTGGGATGAAGATGCCATGTTGATGAATGAGGAGTACTTAAAAAAAAATTGGATTGTATTCACTAGGAAATACCATATGCGATGGGTCAACACTTGATTAATTGGAAACCGATACGAGATGGGTTTGTACACATAGAGAAACATTTCATTTTGCATAAACTTGGCCATTGAAATTTTTTTATTGGAAAGAATGGATCTAAAACAAGGGATATAGCTATAAAGCAGCTAGTCCCTACCTAGTTTTCACAGCGGCAGTGCTAGAAATTCTATGTGGGTAAAGAGATTTATGTAGAGGAGAAGATACACATGCCTCAACATCACTTGATTAAATAATCACTCAAAAAGGTTTCATTTACATAGGTCACAATATAAAAATGACCGACCATATCATTCATTTGTGATGATTGGTGAGTTGTGCGTGGATCTTTCATTACAAAATGTTTTGACCTAGTAGAAAGCAACCAATTTTCAAATGATACTTTTACTGTTGATTTTTATTTCATGGATGGATAGATTTCATATCGATGGATTCCTTGATACATGTACTTATTTGAGGTGATATCATTTGTAGTGTAGCACAAGACTTGCAACCAATTTACTTCACGTCTAAAATGGAGGTTGATGATACAAGTGAATGCATCCCAGACACACCATAGATGCATATTATTAAATCAGCATAGAAGGAGAGCATGACACTAGGGACTTATGCCTTATGTCAATCATGTAGTAAATGGGTTTGGTGGTAGGGTGATGCAAAAGTATGTATTCAGTGATATTAATGGACACTCCAAGTATTATTGAGATTGATCTCTCTAATATATGGTCAGAGAGATAGACTTTTATTTTACTTCATCAAATGATAGATAAAAGTAAATATCGACGGTAAATGAGATCGAAATATTTCCTTCTCACGTGCTTTCTATGAAAATCCCATGTAATCACTCAATTTCCTTGAATAGGACTATCATTTCCAAGAGAAACTAAGATATGGAATACTCTACGTCATATATTATTTTGTATACAAGCTCCCATCATGGTGACTTTGATTGTAGAGTGAATAGTATACAAGACATGCAACCTACTCTTACCTTATTCAGTGGTAGAGAGAAAAGAAGCAAACAAAATAACATGTAGAATTGAATATGTTACTCGGGTTGAGGAGTCTGCTATTATTTGTGCTACAATATTTCTGAATTTCAAGCTCAATGTGTTTTTCGTTGTTGTTTTTCTTTCAATAACATGTGCCCATAATTTGAGTACATTAAAACAAATATTATTATCGAGTGTGTGAATGAATTTATTGCCCATAATTTGAGTACATTAAAACAAATATTATTATCGAGTGTGTGAATGAATTTATAATGAAATAGAGGGTTTTGGCCAAAGGTATAATTTACTTATTTATTAATTTTTATATTAATTATTTAATAAAAGTAAGGAAAATATTTAAATAATTTTTCCTTGATTTGAGATCAATTTACATCATGAATATTGGATCTCGTCATAATATTGACTGCTTTCCATCAGTCATTCGTTGAAGTTTTATATATTATATGTATACATAATTGATATTACATTACACGTATATGACATCATTATAAACACATAATCTATTTCATAAAATATTGTTATTTAATATTATACAAATTTGAGAGAAATATTATTATATTAGATTGCATAAGATTTTACTCTTATACAACCTGAATCTATCGATTCAGAGCCATTTAGTCTAAACTATGATAAATAACTTAAATTATAACTTATCAATTTAGTCTAAAGCCAACTTAGATTATAACTTATTTGTACTCAAATTTAAGAGCCTCAAACAATTGAACATAATATACCTTTGGGCTTATGTTGAACATAACATATAATCCAGTAAAACACTTGAAAAAATTTCATTCTTGACCAGGCTACTATAAGTATGTAGTAAAGGCAATCATTGGCACTGCAAGCAAGTCAATCCGTGAACATGACTAGAATTTTACCAACCAAGGTAGTGATTTGGGAAAATTCTTAGTGTCACATGAAGTAGACTAAAACCATCCAAAAAGCCACATAAAAAACAGATCCAAATGACTACTGTCTCTGCATTTCATAATGTAAAATTTGGAATGAACATAATCTTACCACTCACCACTATCCATGTTGATATGGTAAACCTGGAATATTAAAAAAAACTACCACACTAATACAATAATACATCAAATTTGGGAACATAAATTTTAGATATATAAAAGATAAATCAAAATTTTGACAGAATAATTTGTACATCATTGTAGAACATTCAAGGATAATTCGTAATAAAAAGTTGTTAAGATCAAACTTTGCAAGCATTTTGTAATATAACAAAAATGTAGACATATACTTAATAATAATATAGTTAAATAATAAAAAATTCTCCATTCATGTTTGTTCTTTATCGCTATTATATCTAAATAATATTTGAGATATTTGCATGTTTAAGTCGGGGTTAGTTTAACACATTGCTGATTAAAGATGTTTCTTTATAACCACACCAATTATAATCGATGCACGTCCTTAAAATTTGACATGTTATTAAATGTATGAACCAACACTTGGCTTTCTTGTCTGCATAGCTTCCTTGTAAGTTTGATACCCAACTTGTTTGTCTGCATAGTTGCCTTGTAAGTCTGGTCGCATTCGAGACAAATGATATCATATGCAAACTCCATGGGAAACATCCTATTATGCATCCACTTTCAAGCTTGGAGCAAAATGCTACCCACTCTTGCGAGGGAATATACTACAGGTATTATCATTCCTAAGAGATATTGGTGATTATCTTTCCTCTGTGATGGCTCGGTTCTGAGGTTTGAAAAGTAACAAGTTTTAAATCCTATGGAGTTATGAGAATTGACAGTAGAGTAGTAGAGATGCAGTGCAATAGGGAGCTAGAAACATAAGCCAAGAAAATTTCAAAGGAAAAAATTGTTATAGGGCATGATGTTTCAGGTGCAATGAAACTTGCATTGAAGGCCTGGTTATTTCCAAGGAAATTGCAGAGGAAATAATTGTTAGAGGGCACGATGTTTTAGGTGCAGGCTCGACATTTGTATCCTTGCACAGAACCAATCTCCTGCCAACTCTTCTATTTGGTAAAGTCCAATTTATTTCTGAGATGGCTGCAATCAATATCCAACAATAACAAAGCATATAAAGGTACATTTTGTTGATATTGAGAGGGGGGTGAATCGGTATCAAGTACAATTTAAAACCTTTTTCAACTTATACTTAAACCATTCAACTATATCCAATGAGCAATGAACAATAGTATAAGAGTTACACCAATACACCACAATACACCATGCACAATATATG
>JASDQU010339304.1:2124-12488 GCA_032191745.1 Picea mariana
TCAATTAGGAAAGCAGACAAGAGTCAGATTCAAGACAAAAGAGCATTCTACATCAAAAACCTTGGAGATTGTTCACACTCATCTATGTGGTCCCTCTAGGAATAGAAGAATACAAGGGGAACACTAATTCATGTTGATCATTGATGACTACACAAGGATGACCTAGGTATATTTTCTCAAAGAAAAATTTGAGGAATTTGAAAAGTTTAAAGAATTCAAGACTTATTTAGAGAATGAAACAGATCTCAAAATCAAATGTTTAAGATCAGATAATGGAGGGGAATTTACCTCTAAAAAATTCAATAATTTTTGTAAATATCATGGAATCAAGAGACAATTCTCATCTCCAAGAACTCTTCAACATAATGGAGTTGTGAAGAGGAAAAACAAAATTATTCAAGAGGCTGCAAGAACTATGTTAAATGAATCCAAGCTTCCAGAATTTTTTTGGAGAGATGCAATATATATAATAGTCTATATACTTAACCGAGCACAATGTTGATATTATGGTAGCTGCAGGAGGTATTTAACTCCACGTGTAAACCTGATGAGAATAGAATACTCTGGAAACCAAGAAGAAACCCTAATGAGTTGGCTAATAACCTTAGAAGACATGATAGCTCAAGAGGATAATTTATATTAGGTTATTAGCCTCCAAGAGAAGAAGTCAGCCAGAAGAATTAATATATACTGAACAGACAGATACCCAGAATGAGAAGTCAACCCAGGCAGTTAGCCAGAATTAGTATAAATACAGGAGGCGATTTCTCATTCTGGAAGGTAGTCTCATAATTGCAGAGCAACAACTTGTGCGCATTGCAGTGCCCAGTCTTGTGCGTAGGTTTGAGGAGATATGCCATTGCAGCTGCTGCAGCTAGCAGATCACGTTTGGCTTGGACTATCTCTTGGTTAGGGTTTCGACTATCTTATCAGCTCTTGTTGATGTGTTATCATGGGGGAAAGGTGCGCTACCCTTTGTTTGGCTATCTAGCCTAGGGTTTTCTTTCGAAGTGATTCATTGTCAAGGTTAAGGTGCTCAAAGTGTGGCTTCGGCCTATGGTTGGGTGATAATAGTATTGTCAATGGTAAAACGAGCACAATCTTTCATATTCTAACAGGTTATGGGTCCACACCTCCTTCATTCATTCTAACCGCTGGGAGGAAGTAGCCATAAGGATATTGAGCTCGTTGAATAACTGTCGCTAGGGTTTCTAGTAGGAGAAGTCACCAAAGCACTGCAGCTAGGGTTACTAATAGGTGCAGTTGCAGAAACCCTAATCCTCTTGTTGAGGAACCTTAAGTGAATGGATTGACCTAAGCTCTGGATATATCAATGTGCCCTAGCCTAGCGCATCTCCTGATACTCTCAGCAAGCCAAGATGTGAAGTTTGAGTTTTTGTTCAAATCTAGGGTTGACCAAGTCAAAGCAGCCATGACTTACTCCATGAAGTCAGAAAACAAGTTAGATGGAGATTCTAACTTCAGAGCATGGAAGACAAGGATTGACCTCATCCTTGCCAAGAATAAAGTGTTGGATATCGTGAAAGGAAAGATCGTGAAGCTAGAGTTTGAAGAAGGAAAAGAGAAGGAACCGTAGAACGTTGCAGCTATGGAGAAGTTCAAAGATGGTGACATCAATGCCATGAGTATCATAGTGGATTCCATAAAATACCACTTTATACCCCACATCTCCCACCTTGACTCATCTAAGAAGATGTATGATTCCCTAACAAACCTCTTCGCAATTAGAAACATTGGACAAGTAATGAGTTTGAAGAATGAGCTCTGTGACATGAAGATGAATGATGATGACAATACAACATCATACTTTGTGAGGATCTCTGAGTTAAGAGATCAACTACAAGCTATTGAAGAGATCATTTCAAAGAAGGAATTGGTAAACATAGTAGACAATGGTCTTCCAAGACATGGGATGCATTTTCCGCAAGCATGAACACAAGGAAGGAGTATCCTACATTTGAAGAACATTGGACTTGTTGTGCTCAAGAAGAATCCGGGATTAGTGGAAAAGAGAAACCCCAAAAGAAGTACGATGATCAAGCCTTCACAACAAGATTCAAGAATTTCAGGAACAAAAGGCAGTTTGGTTCAAGGAGGAAGCCAAATAAAGAGAAAGACATTTCAGAAGTACCATGTTTCAACTATCGAAAGTATGGTCACTACAAGAATCATTGTCTTGAGCTAAAGAAAAGGAAGGAGAAACACTAAGCATAAGTTGTTGAAGAAAAGGAACCCACAAAGAAGACTAAGAAGGATGAAAGAGACTTCTTCTTCTAAAGGTAACAATACTCTTCTTAGTTATTGTACATATCTTGTTCATTTAATTCTCTGTACATATCTTGTATATCTATCTCTTAAAATTATGTTCCAAGAAGAACTATATCCATGGAAGAAAAACAAGATAAGGATTGCTATCAATGTACAAGAAAGGATGAAATATATCAAACAAATCTTGTGGAAGTTATTACAAGATAAGACAAAATCAGAATCAATCTTGAAGAAACCTAGAAGAAAGAAGTCAACAATCAAGAGAAAATTGGAGAAAGACTTATGACACTTTGCAGAAGACAATAAGGATGCAGACGGAAACATGGAATCTCCTAGATGGAGGGAGCTGATTATATATCACCATAAAGAAGAGAATGTATTCATACATGAAGCAGGGATTAGGAGGGAGCTAATCCTATGATCCATTGAAGATGATGAAGTATATATCCATGGCAGCAAACATGAAAAGAAGTACGTGTTCAGTTCGACCTTAGAAGAATTCTTCTTTGAAGAGAAGCCTTAAAGTATCCATGTTTTTCCATCCACACCCGTGATCCTATGATGAAAGAAAGAAATGGAATCTGTATGGCATAGAATCTACTCCATGGACCCAAGAGCTAAAGAAAAACATGAGGAAGAAACATGAAGATTCCAAGAAAGAGAAGCCAAAACAACCAATCATTGTATCGAGAATCACAAGACTACTAGCCTAATATGAAATCACTAAAAGAAATAATGCAGAGGAACCTAAAATTGTGATGAATAACAGTGTATGGAAGACTTATGAAAGCATTGCGAGATCTAGAACTAGAGGTTCTCCCAGATGGAGGGAGAAGACTATGATGACTACTTGTTTCAGTAAACCAAACATATCTCTACATGAGTCATTATATCATCTGCAACATCCATGAGTTAGAGTTCCACATCAGATAAATGCAAAGATTGTTCTCCCAAGAAATTGAACAAAGAACAACAACCTCAAGACTTTGAGGCATATCAGAAAGAGACTCTTGTATGTAGATGGAAAAAGATAACTTGGTGAAGAACCTCTAGTGAATAGCAGAAGCGTGGTGAATATTTTCTATAATAGAGATATTGTATCAAAATAATTACTCAGTAGATCAGATCTCATGATGACAAAAGAAGTGCCACATGGATATGTTTCAGTTTTCCAACAATGATATACTATATTGATCAAAGCTACTTGAATCCTTCAGAGAAAAATAGTGCTCCAGACCAAAGTACATTTGAGGTCAAGCATTACATTATCCATGATGAAGTCCAGAAAGAAGAAAGTGGCTCTCGAATATATATCTCCACAAATGAGTAGATATGCAGATATTTTTGGTAAAGCTTATGTAAGATGAAAGAGTTTGCGTACTCAAGATGGAGCTCGTGGAGACAACTTCCTTATTGAAAAAGGAAGACTCCCAGGTTGGGAGGGAGCACTGATTTATTATTGGACAGTCATTTTGTCAGTTCGAAAAATGGTCCAAGATGAGTAGATTCTTTCCAATTCGGAAAGTGGATTGAGATTTCTAACGAACAACGATTTCCCATTGTGGTTAACATGGGAAATGGTCCAGATTGTTGATGTATCATATACAATGACTTCCCATTGTGGTTAACATGGGGAGTGGTCTAGGCCAGTCTCTCTTCTTGAGGGTTACTCAAGAATACTAGCCCACCTTGCCGGACAACGATTTCGCATTGTGGTTAACATGAGGAATGGTCCATTTTGGAGGTTGATATAGGACAGTCTTTTCCTCTTGTGGTTAACAAGGGAAATGGTCTAGACAGTCATTCCTTAGGGTGTATTCATTCTCTCCAGGTTTCACTTTGTTTAGTGTCAGAGGAATGGCCCAAGGTGGGGAATGGTCCAGGCTCAGCAATCAGGGACATGCATTCCTTAGGGAAGATTCATTCTCTTCAGGTTACACTTTTTTTAGTGTCGGAGGAATGGTCCAGGCTTAGAAATTAGGACAATTAATCTTCCTTGCTTGAGAAGAATAGTCCAGACAACTCATCATTAATGTTTTACCTTTTGAGGGAAGATATTCTTTCAGACCTCACAGATGTGAGTGAAAGATTGGCCCAGATGATTCAGTTTATATCATAACATTGTTTCTGTGCAGGTTGATATCAGATGATTGTTATGAAAACTGTATGACAATAGATGTGTACTACTGTGGTGGATGTGTTCCACTGTTTGTGACTATACGTTACTGATCAAGTACTTGTCTGTTACTTGGTGTGGTAGTGTACCACTAAATTGTAGTTATGTACTACTATGGATAGACACAGTTGTGTTCTATTTTGTTCTGATTTCCTTGAATACTATCAACAGTATTGGAAATGATTATCAGTTAGATGGATAATCAAAGGATAGAGATTTCCCAGATGGAAAATGGTTTAGAACATTTACTCTTCTAGGACATATGTCCATATTAGAACAATGGCTCGTGTATCACTCTGTGGTGTGAGTGACTTATCCAACATCATGTCTAATTACTCAGATGGAGTATGGTTTCGAGAGATGATACGACTGATGATACTGATGGTGATGATGGTGCCCATGATTTAGTCATGAGATAGTCTATGTTGATGCTACCGGGTGAATGGTATGTTCTTGCTCAAGACCATTACCTGTAATACCTCCCTAGCTAGGAGGGAGTGTTGATATTATGGTAGTTGCAGGAGGTATTTACCTCCACGTGTAAACCTGATGAGAATAGAATACTCCAGAAACCAAGAAGAAACCCTAATGAGTTGGCTAATAACCCTAGAATACATGTCAGCTCAAGAGAATAATTTATATTAGGTTATTAGCCTCCAAGAGAAGAAGTCGGCTAGAAGAATTAATATATACTTAACAAACAGATACCCAGAATGAGAATTTGGCCCAGGCAGTTAGCCAGAATTAGTATAAATACAGGAGGCCAGTTCTCATTCTGGCAGGAAGTCTCAGAATTATAGAGAAACAACTTGTGCGCACTGCAATGCCTAGTCTTGTGCGTAGGTTTGAGGAGAGTTGCCATTGTAGCTACTACAGCTAGCAAATCACGTTTGTCTTGGACTATCTCTTGGTTAGGGTTTGGACTATCTGATCAACTCTTGTTGATGCACTATCCTTAGGGAAATGTGTACTACCCTTTGTTTGGATATATAGCCTAGGGTTTGCTTCTGGAGTGATTCTCTGTCAAGGTTAAGGTGCTCGGAGGGTGGCTTTGGCCTATGGTTGGGTGAAAATAGTATTGTCAATGGTAAAACGAGCACAATATTTCATATTCTAACACACAATTTAGAGCTAACCATGAGAAAACCCCTTATGAATTGTGGTTTGGAAAACCAACATTTGTGGGACATTTCAGAGTCTTTGGAAGTAAGTGTTACATCAATAGGGATGAAGATAATCTAAGGAAATTTAACTCTATATCAGATGAAGGTATATTTTTGGGATATTCACCTAACAAAAATTCCTACAAATGCTATAATCTAAGATTGCACAAAATAGTGGAAAGTGAAAATGTAAAAATAGATGATCTAAAATTGAGAAAAATAAAATCTCAAGATAAAACAAAAATTGATTAATGGATAAGAACTAGTGATGATGAAGAAGATGGTGAATCACAAGATGAAGAAGATACTGAATAACTACAAGAGAATTAACCACAAACTGATGATGAGAATGATGAAGAATAAACACCCTTTCCAAAAGCATCGTCAAAAAGAGTTCAAACGAATCACCCTGAAAATCAGATTATAGGGGATAAGCATTCATGTGTAGAAACAAGAAGGAAACTCAGATTTGAATCTGAACAGGAAATTCTTTCAGTAATAGCACGCAAAAATTTTGCAGAATCTAGAAAGAGTGAAGACTGGATAAAGCAAATGAATGGGGAACTTGATCAAATTAAGAAAATTCATAATTGGGAACTGGTTCCAAAACCTAAAGATAAAAATGCAGTAGGAACCAAATGGATATTCAAAAACAAACTCAATGAAAATGGACAGATCATAAAAAATAATTTCAGACTAGTATGCAAGGGATATGCACAAGTTGAAGGAATTGACTTTGGAGAAACCTTTTCCCCAGTAGCAAGACTAGTATCCATTAGAATGTTTTTGGAATTTTCATGTTTCAAAAATTTCAAAATCTATCATATCGATTTCAAGTCAACATTACTAAATGGAACCTTAGAAGAAGAAGTCTACATAGAACAACTTGAAGGTTTTAGGTTGAAAAAAAAACTAGACCATGTATGCAAATTAAAGAAGGATCTGTATGGTCTTAAACAAGCCCCTAGAGCATGGTTCTCAAGACTTCATCGGTATCTACAACAACAAGGATATAAAAGAGGAATATTGATAGTAATCTATATATATATATTAAATAAAAAAATATGATCGTTGTACTGGTATATGTGGATGCTATAATCTTTGGAAGTAATCTGACTATATTAAGCAAACAATTTTCCATAGAAATGCAAAAAGAGTTTGAGATGTCTATGCTAGGTGAAATAACTTTCTTCTTAGGTTTACAAGTTACTCAAATAGAAAAAGGCATATTCATATGCCAAAATAAATATGTCAAAGAAATGCTCAAGAAATTCTAAATGGAAGAAGCAAACCAATGAGTACTCCTATGGTCACAGGATGAAAACTGATCTTAGATGATGATTCACCAAAAGTAGACCAGACTATGTATATATCTATGATTGCAAGTCTTCTCTATGCAACAACAAAAAGACCTGACATAATGCAGGTTATAGGACTAGTGAGAAGGTTTCAATCCACACCTAAAGAAACTCACTTAAAAGCAGTAAAAAGGATATTCATATATCTACAATCTACCTTAGAATTTGGATTATGGTATCCAAAAATGAAAGAGTTTACTTTGAATGCATATACTGATGTAGATTGGGAAGGTAGTATAGATGACAGGAAAAGCACCAGTGGAGGATCATTCTTCCTAGGAAAGTTTCTAGTGGCATGGATAAGTAAGAAACAAACATCTATATCAGTATAACAACTAAAGAAAAATACATTTTTGTTGCATCTTGCTGCACACAAGTAATTTGGATGAAACAAACCCTAGAATATTTACAAGTGAAATATGATCATCCTATCATTATCAATAGTGATAACACCAGTTCTATAAGTGTCTCTAAGAATATTGTAATGCACTCTAAAACCAAACATATCCCAATCAAATACCATTTCCTCATAGATCATGTTACTCAAAAATTGGTGAAAGTGGAGTATGTAGACACAAAAGAACAAATTGCAGACATTTGTACAAAACCATTACCCAGAAGTACATTTAAAAATCTTAGACAAAAATTAGGAGTAATATCCATCCCTAATTGAATTATAAAATCTTCATAAAAAAAGGAATCACAAATATAGGGGGAGCATCACCTCAGGGGGAGCATAATCTCAGGGGTAGTAGAGAAAGATCCCTTCTGTCATTGATGTCAAAGAGGGAGGACAAGCAGTAAAATTCAAGCTATAAAACTCAAAAAGAGGGATAATATAGCGTTGAAGAATTTTACTGTGTTTTCATGAATGCCAAAGGGGGATATTGTTGGAAGTTTGGTTGTCATTGATGTCAATAGTGCATAGGAAACAAGCTTAGAGAAATAACATTGCATCATACAGAGATTGTGCAGGATGCAAGATCAGGATAAATAGCATTGCATCACGTAGAAATCATGCAGGATGCAAGTTCAGGAGAAACAATGTTGCATTGTGCAAAGATCGCGTAGGACACAAGCTCAAGAAAAATAAAGCTCCATCATGTAGGATGAAAGCTCAGGATAAATAGTGTTTCATCGCATAGAAATCATGTAGGATGAAATATCATGAGAAATAGCGTTGCATCATGCAAAACGCAAGCTCAGGAGAAATAGCGTTGCATCGCGTAGAGATCGAGTTGTTGAACAATATTCTAGATCAATGGTGATAAATGTATCGTGCTTCATCCATATAACCTACCACGCACAAAATAAAAGTAGTATTAAAACCACATTGATGAATTCCCATGTTGCATTACGAAAAACCATTGGTGGTAAGTGGTAATGTAACCGACAGATGTCGGACAACACACCTAGTGACCTTCTCGGCAGGTTTGTCTCATCAGTTTGGATAAAAAAAACTCCAAAAATTCCGAGACACGAGAGGCATAGCCCCATTACAAAAATTTTCAAGAAACGATAGGCGCAACCCCATTGGGAAAAGTTCCAAAGATACGATAGGTGTAGACCCATTGCGACAAGTTCCAAGACATGTGAGGTGAAAATCCGTTGCGACAAGTTTCGAGACACAAGAGGCGCAGTCCCATTGTGATATGTTCCGAGACACTAAATGCACAGCCCCATTGCGACAAGTTTTGAGACAAGAGAGGCATATCCCCATTGTGTCAATTTCCAAGACACTAGAGGTGCAAATCCATTGCGACATATTTCGAGACACAAGAGGTGCAATCCCATTGCGATAATTTTTGAGACACTAAAGTCGCAACCCCATTGCAACAAGTTTCGAGACAGGAGAGGCACAAACCCATTGCAACTTAAGCCATGATTCTAAGTCAAATGGCCTAGAAATGGGTTGAAGGAAGTGCCTAGGTTCCCAACATAGTCAGGAATGGAAATCAATGATCAATATTTAATCTTGATCACGATCCAATGATAGTTGAGTTTCAACAAAACTAGAGCTCTGTGCAATGATGAAAGTGACAATATTAGTCATTTTTTGAAGGGTTTCTCAAATTGATCATTCCATAAGGAATATTGACATAAGAAAGAACTAAACTTAATTAATTTAAATGGGATTTGAATTCAATTCAAGTTAATTTCAATAAAATTCTATTGTTAATGAAGAGGCACATTGATTCATTGAAGAGACACAATGGTTCGGTGATGCACACTGTTTGGTGAGATATTTAAACCCATAAAAATGAAGAATGAATGTGTGACTCAGGGAGATATATGAGTATATGTTACCTGAAGAAAATTCACATGAATAAATTGTTGGACACACCTACCACACTTAGAGGGGGGGGTGGATGAGTGTGGGGCTCCTTATACCAAAACTTCCCTCTTACACAAAACTCTTTAGTTAACATTCAACATTTACTCATTACTCATTTCTTTTATTTATAACCAGTTAGATGTGAACATATATCAGCAACATATATCAGCAATATATCATCAACAAATAATCTCCACAAGGAACACAAAGAGCACAAGATGTATGTACAATTTTCTTTTTACTACGTACTTCAATCCTTGTGGTTTTTCAACAACAACTGAATAGAGTACAACTCTACAAGAGCACCAGATCTATATGAAAGACTCATCTTACATCCTCGGCACCAACTGAGACAAGGAAACAATCCTCCATAGATACCAATCTTTCACAAGTACGCGACCTGTTAGTCGTGCAGCCCGTGTGTGTATGCAACCTGGCTCACTACAGCCCGCATATGTACGTGGCCAGTATACACAGCAACCTGCGTATCCCTTCTAAGCAGTTAGGTTTTATCTTTTTCCTCACATACTCAGATACTTTTCAACCTGCAAGCATAATCTCTTTTGTCTTCCATTGTCCACACTGACCAGCAGCCAATCACAACACATCCAAGCTCTCCAATAGCTTACTCACGCTCCACAACAAATCAATATGAATGCTAACTGAATCATGTATAAGAACTAGTATACCATAGCAATCATATCACAACTGAATCACAAGAGTATTGCTCACTCCATCAACCAGCATAAACCACATCACAACAACCATACCAAGAATGCATTAAGCATTCACAACATAACAAGCAATAGTATCAATCAAGAAAATCATGTAACCATACCAGTGTCCCAGCGATAGATCTAAGCCCATAGAATGCATATCTGGAACCTGCCTCATCATCCAAGAACTTGGCACCATTTCAAACACAAGTCTTCATCATTTCATCCATTGTACATGCCCTGTCCTCATACAGCCCGTATATGTACGCACCCTGGCCCAATACAACCCGTGTACACCTCAGAAACTAGGGTTTCTAAAGCTCTGAG
>JASDQU010339308.1:610-12418 GCA_032191745.1 Picea mariana
TGTGGTGATGACTTGTTGATGATATATTGCTGATATATGTTGCTGATATGTGCTCACATCTAACTGGTTATAAATGACAACAATGGGTAATGAATAAATGTTGAATGCTAATTGATGAGTTTTTGTGCAAGAGGGAAGTTTTGGGAAAAAGAGACCCACACTCATTCACCCCCCCTCTAAGTGTGGTAGGTGTGTCCAACAATTTTTACCTTATTTTTAAGTCGAAGGCGTTCTTTTAAACAAATTTCTACCTTATTTTTAAGCCGAAGGCATTCTTTTTAAGGGGAGGTTTAGGCTCCCCTCAATATTTCCTCATCTGTCCTCCTCCAGCTAAAAATTGTCATCTATCCAATTTGTTAACCCATATAATGTTTTCATGTGTATTTTTCATCCCTGGTTTTCCAAAACCCTGCCACCGATTTTCTCCATAACCGCCTTTGCATATATTTCATCACTGCCTCTTTTCCCTCTTATTTTATACTTCTTTTTCATTCAATATACCAGAAAAAGAAATGGTGGCTAGACGATTCCCGTTAAGACTTTACAATTTGGCAGTTGTGTTTAAGTTTAATTGGTACAATGGGTGTGGAGAATTGAGGGCTTATGCTCTTAGTCTGTACTTCTTTTTTATCTTAGTTTGTACTTCTTTTTCATTCAAGATACCAGGAAAAGAAATGGTGGCTAGGCGATGCTCATTAACACTTTACAATTGGAAACCGTGTTTAAGTTGAATTGGTGCAATGTGTGTGGAGAATTGGGGGCTTATGCAAATAAAGTGAGGTCGTGGGGGTTGAACTTGTGATCACTTGGTTTCTCCTTGGGCTTCTATGGGAACTTTCTGAATCTATGGAATCTAATTTTGGCTTGCAATTTTCTTTTGCATAACGAAAATACGAATTTAAGGATTATACAGTAGACACATTGAATCCTTGATTATGGTTTTAGCAAACACATTTCCTTCATTATGGTTTATCTTTTTGTAAAAACCCAATTTGATTTTTATTGATCATAGTTTGCTAAATTAAATTAAATTAATTATTAAAATAAATACATTTGAATCTTTTACTATGCTATTATTTAATGGTAGGTGAGGGAATTAATGAGGGGATAAGGCAGTTGGGAATTGAATGAGGGAGGGGGATTCGAGATGGGGGAGGGGACTTGGAAGGGGGTCCTTTCTTTTTGGAAAACACAAGCCAAAGAAGAAGATAAGGGGAGGAGATTGCAAGGGAGAAGATTGTTTTGGGGGAGTTTTACAGGGGCACTGTTGTTGTTGGGAACTTTGGGTTCGAGGGCCAGGAAACCATAAGGATTCCTAGAGCTAGGGAGCCGAAGAGGCTGTTCCTAGTTGGATGGGAGGTAAATATTTAGTTTTTGGAAGTTTTGTCAAGAACAAGAGCAAAGGAGTAAGGGGATAAATCAACCAGAACCTGTAGGTCAAGGTATGCATTTTACTAGCTGATATGTTGTATTTATGATGTTGTTATTATGCTATCTATTTAGCAGTTTATTCCTGGTATAAATAAAATCCTGAACTAAATTGCACTCATTACAATAGGAGACAATTATTGTTTTGAGTCCTTGAAAAAGAAGGCCTTACAAATGGTATCAGAGTAGAGGGGGATTCGACTTGTATGTTTGTTGCGGTGGGAGGTATGAGTGATTGAATTAGGTGCTTTGATAAGCCAAAATTCATGGTGCATGGTTATTGCTTGTGGGCTCTCTCCCTTGACTCCTCACACTTGGGATCGAGCTCAAATATGACTTGTTGAGCACTCACCATGCAAATCGTGTGTTTCCTCCTTGGCGCCTTGTGAATGGGTGCTATTTCATAACTTAGTTTCGTTGATGGTATGGAAACTAATGACTTGGGGTTTGGATAATAAGAGTCCAATTTCTCTTTTAATATTTATATATACATATATTTCTACTTTTATATACACATATACATATATGGGAACTAATGACTTGGTGTTGCGGATGCCTTGAGCAAGAGACCACATGTCTTCTCCTTGTTACCCTTAAAATTTAATTTGAGGGAGCGAGTGTTGGGACAACTTATTGGAGCTAGTTGGTATTTAAAGGTTACTTCAACCCTCCATAGTGGGAGGCATTTATATCCAAAGTATGAAGGATATATCCTGGAAGAAGATGGATTATTAAGATATCAGGAAAGGATGTACATCCCCAAGGGTGGAGATATTCAAAGCATCATACTCAAGGAATCCCATAGAGAACTTTATTGTGCACATCCGGGTCACTAGTACATTTTGGTCAAATTCCGATGGCGCGTTCGACACAATTGCCTCTTTATATTGTTGGGAGAACGAAAATAACAGACCCCCTCAAACGTCGTTTCACATGAATTCTCTTTTCCAATTCCCTAACTATCGTCTATATTGTGACATTTCATGCGAACACGTGTCATCTTATATTTGACTGTCCAAACCCCATATAGGCGTCGCTACAACAACATCATAGACATTGGAATTCCAACGTCCCATTTCATCGGTCTCCACTACGTGTGTTCTATGGGAGCGATGTTCCTAGACATCGTAAGAATGATGTAGGGTAACATTTCTCCACCGACGGTAAGAGGATCATATCCGACATGTTTTCTATGGGAGCGATGTCTCCAAGTATCGTTAGACCAACATAGGGAAACTCCTCTCCACCAACGATAAGAGGATCATCTCCGAAATGTTTGCTATGGGAGCGATGTCTCCAAGCATCGTAAGACTGATGTAGGCAATGGTGGAAACACCCATGGTAATAGGATCATCTACGACATTTTTTCTATGGGAGCGATGCTCCAAGACGTCGGAATAGTGACGACATGTAGGGTATTTTAAAAAAAAAATGTCAATTCCATTTATACAAGACTATTTCCCATGACAACATTACATTCAAATCCAATTTTTATTCCATAACCATGGCTCTAAAGGTTCTTCGTTGATAACATTCATAACATTATTCACTTGTCAAAAGGATAACCTTTGATAACATTCATAACATTATGCATTAATGCTTATCCATGTTTTATCTAAATGCTCATTCTGCTGGACAATTAGAAGTTGGATGTCATGTTGACTCTCCTCTATTCTAGAGTCATATATTTATTTTGTTTTATGTAAAGGGAATAACCATGGATGCAAGATGTTGCATGCATTATGTTTGATTATGGCGTTGGAATATTTTATTTGGTTCTTAGCAAGGCTCATGTCATTGACAAGTTGAGGAACCTCACCAAGTCACCATGGAGTAAGTGCTTGCTACATTTAATTCCAAACAATGGTTTACTAATGTATCCGAACCAACAATAATTGATTTACATTTCTATAAGACCATTGTCGACAACAACATTGAATTCAAATCCTATTTTTATTGGATAACCATGTATCTAATTATCTTTTCCATAGCTAATTAATCCAGAAATGTGGGCATCACACTAACCACGGTGATTGAGTTGGATTTTATTCCTAGCATAACCTACATTTCATTGAAGAATGTTGTGATTTCATGGGAATGGTGAGTCTAGGAATAACCAACAATTTTTTCATTCCATGGATATGCTTACCTTTTTCCAGAGCTAATAAATATGCACATGTAGACAAAACACCAACCATGGTGATTTAGTTGGATTTTATGCCTAGGACTTGTGTTTTGTTGAATAATATTAGGGCTTCATGGGGACCTAATGATTGCATTCCAATCAAATAATGATAAGGCTTCCCGATGATGGAAAATATGTGAATAACCAATAATGATTACCACAACATCTTGTTTAGGTATTAATTTGAACAATTAGTGGGAAGTGTTAGAATATGGTGGATGTGCTCATTTAACCATAGAAAATATCACTATTGTCACCCAACCATAGGATGAAGCACCCCCGAGCACCTTAACCTTGATAGGGAATCATTCTGGAAGCAAACCCTAGGCTAGATAGCCAAACAAAGGGTGGCACATCTTTCTCCAAGAATGAACAACCAAGCAAGAGTAACAAGATATGATCAGAGAGTCCAAACCATAACCAAGAGATGGTCCAAGCCAAAACCAAAATCTGCTAGTTGCAATAGCTGCAATGACAACTCTCCTCCAAACTTGCACACAAACTGGCCAACTGCAGTGTGCACAAGTGTTGCTTCTGTAGTTCTAAGAATACTGGCCTCCTGTATTTATACTAATTCTGGCAGACTTCCCGAGCCGACTTCTCATTCTCGGTACTAATTATTTAGTGTATAATATTTCCTTTAGACGACTTCTTCTCTTGGAGGATAATAACCTAATACAAGTCAGTCTCTTGAGCCAACTTGTATTCTAGGGTTATTAACTAATTAATTAGGGTTTCTTCTTGGTTCCCAAAATATTTTATTCTCGTCAGGTTTACGCGTGGAGGTAAATACCTCCCACAACTACCATAATATCAACACTCCCTCCTAGCTAGGGAGGTATTGAAGGTAATGGTCTTGAGCACAAACATACCATTTACCTGGTAGCATCAACATAGTCTTATAGACTAACTCATGATTAGATCATGAGCACCATCATCACTATCAGTGTCATCAGCTACATCATCTCTCAAAACCATACTCCATCTTAGTAATGATGCTGGATAAGTCACTCACTCCATAGAGTGACATAAGAGCCATTCTTCTAATCCGGACATATGTCCTAGAAGAATAAATGTCCTGGACCATTTTCCATCTGGGGAATATCTATCCATTGATCATCCATCTAGCTGATAATCATTTCCAACACTACTGATAGTTTTCAGGGCAATCAGAACAATGTCATTTGATAGAACACAACTGTGTCTATCGATAGTATTACACAACTACAATCCAGTGGTACACTGCCACACCAAGTTGCACACAGATACTTGATCAGTGACATGTAGTCACAATCAATGGAACACATCCACCACAGTAGTGTACATCTAATTTCCGGAGACATACAATCTCCATAAAGATCATATCATCAACTTGCACATAAAACATTGTTATGATATAAATTGAATCATCTGGGCCATTCTTCCACCCACATCTGTGATATATGGAAGAGCATCTTCCCTTAGAGGGTAAAACATCAATGATGAGATATATGGACTATTATTCTCAAGAAAGGAAGAATAATTGTCCCGATTTCTGAGCGGCGACCATTCACCTATCCGGGTCATTCCTTCGGCACTAAACAAAGTGCAACCTGGAGAGAATGGATCTGGCCTAGGGAATGCTTGTCCCTGATTGTTGAACCTGGACCATTCACCTATCTGGTCCATTCCTCTGGCACTAAAAAAAGTGCAACCTGGAGAGAATAAATCTGCCCTAGGGAATGACTGTCCAGACCATTTCCTAAGGAAATGGTTGTCCTACACCAACCTCCAAAATGGACCATTCTTCGAAACTTGTCATAACTGTGAGATTCGAAAGAATGATTGTCTGATGAGGAAGACCAATCTTCTTGACCACTACTGATAGTGACCGTCAATAAGAGACACTATCCTAGACCATTCCCCATGTTAACCATAAGGGGAATCATTGTCTATGGTACATAAACAATCCATCAAACCATTTTCATTACGAAAATGACCGTTCGATTTGGACCATTTTCCGAACTAGAAAATGCCTGTTCGTCAAAAATCTCAAACCACTTTCCAAACTTGAAAGGAACTTCTCATCCTGGACCATTTTTTGAACTGAAAAATGACTGTCCATAAATTAGTGCTCCCAACCAACCTGGGAGTCATATATTCCTTTTTCAATAAGGAAGTCATCTCCATGAGCTCCAGCTTGAGTATGCAAACTCTTTCATTTTGGATAGAGGCTTTACCAAAATATCTGCTTATCTGCTCATCTGTGGAGATATATATTGGTGAACCACTTTCTCTTTTCTGGACTTCATCACGGAGAATGTAGTGCTTGATCTCAATGTATTTTGGTCTTTATGGAACACTGGTTTTCTGTAAAGGCTTCATATAGCTATGATCATTATAGTATATCATTGTTGGATTCGCCTTTTGTTTCCTGCTAGCTCATAACATCATTGCAAGGGTCAAACTGGAACATATCCAAGTGGTACTTCTTCTACCATCATGAGATCTTTTTCATGGATTGACAATCCATCATCCTTGAGTTCTGAGTAACCATTATGATATAATATCTCTGTTATAGAAGGTTTTTCACCATGCTTATGCTGTGCATTGAAGGTTCTTCACCAAGTTTTCTTCTTCCATCTACATACAAAGGTCTCTTCTCAGTATACCTCAAAGCCTTGAGGTTGTTCTACATACGTGCTTTGTTCAATTATTCTGGAGAAAAATATTTGCATTCATTTGATGTAAACTCCAAACCATGGATATTGTGGCCGATATAATGGCTCATGTAAAGGTATGTCTAGTTTATGGGAACAAACAATCATCATAGTCTTCTCCCTCCATGTGGGAGAACCTTTAGTTCTAGATCTCACAATTCTTTCATTCATAAGTCTTCCATACACCGTTCTTTATCACAACTTCTAGTTCCTCTTCTTGATTGATTTTAGTAAGTTCATATCAGGTTGGTAGTCTTGTGATTCTCGATACAATGACCGGTTGTTATGGATTTTCTTTCTTTCTTGGAGTATTCATGTTCTTCCTCATGTTTCTCTTTAGCTCTTGGGTCCATGGAGTTTTCTATAGATTCCATGCCTTGAATATTCCACTTCTTTCTTTCATCATAGGATCATGGATGTGGATGGACAACCATGGATACTTTAAGGCTTGTTTTAGAACAAGGCTTATTCTAAAGTCAAACTGAACATGTACTTCTTTTCATGGCTACTACCATGGATATAGACTCCATGATTATCCATGAATCATAGGATTATCTCCCTCCTAATCCTTGCTTCATGTATGAATGCATTCTCTTATTTTGGAAATATAATCGACTCCCTCCATATAACAAACTCCATGCTTCTGTATGCATCCTTATTGCCTTCTGAAAAGTGTCATAAGTCTTTCTCCAATTTCCTCTTGATTGCTGACTTCTTTTTGTCTTTACTTCTTCTAGGTTTCTTCAAGATTGATTCTGATTTCAGCTTATCTTGCAGCTATTAATTATGTAATAACTTCCACTTAAATTGTTACCAGTGGTTGTTGATGTACTTCATCCTTTCATGTGTATTGTAGTTTATTTTGATAGCAATCCTTATCTTGTTGTTCTTCCATAGGTATAGATTTTCTTTGAACATCTTATAGATATGCAAAATATGTACAGAAAACATGGTATATAAAAGAACTATGAAGAGTATTGTTACCTTGTCTTAAAAGAAGAAGTATTTTTTGTCCTACTTGGATTTCTTTGAGGGTTCCCTTTCTTCGACAACTGATGCTTTGTGTGTTTCCTTCCTTTTGTTTAACTCAGAACAATGATTCTTGTAGTGACCATACTTTCGACAATTGAAGCATTGTATTCTTGACATATCTATCTCTTGATTTGGTTTCTTCCTGGAGCCAAACTTATTTTTATTCCTGAAATCTTTGAACCTTGTTGTGAAGGCTTGATCATCGTACTTATTTTGGGGTTTGTCTTTTTCACTAATCCTTGATTCTTCTTGTGCACAACAATTCCAAAGTTCTTCAAATGTAGGATACTCCTTCCTTGTGTTCATGCTTGCGGAAAATGCATCCCATGTCTTGGGAAGTCCATTGAGTACTATGTTTCCCTGTTCCTTATCTGAAATGATCTCTTCAATAGCTTGTAGTTGATCTCTTAACTGAGAGATTCTCAGAAAGTATGATGTTATGCTTTCATCATCATTCATCTTCATGTCACAAAGCTCATTCTTCAGACTTATTACTTATCCAATGTTTCTGACTGAGAAGAAGTTTGTTAGGGAATTGTATCTTCTTGGATGAGTCAAGATGGGAGATGTAGGGCATCAAGTGGTATTTTATAGAATCCACTATGATACTCATGGCATTGATGTCATTGTCTTTGAACTTCTCCAAAACTACAACGTTCTGAGGTTCCTTCTCTTTTCCTTCTTCAAAATTCGGTTCTACGATCTTTCCTTTCACGTTATCCAACACTTTATTCTTGGCAAGGATGAGATCAATCCTTGTATTCCATGCTCTGAAGTTAGAAGCCCCATCTAACTTGTTTTTTGACTTCATAGAGTAAGTCATGGTTTATTGGACTTTGTCAACCCTAGATTTGACCAAAAACTCAACCTTGATGTCTTAGCTTGTTGAGAGTAATAGGAGATGCACTAGGTAAGGGTGCACTATTCTATCCAGAAATTAGGTTAATCCCTTCACTTAAGGTGCCTCAATGAGAGGATTAGGGTTTCTGCAACTACACCTGCTAGTAACCCTAGAGGCAGTACTTTGGTAACTGTTCCTGCTAGAAACCCTAGTGGTAGTTCTTCAACGAGCTTAGTATCCTTATGGCTATGCTCCCTTCCAGTGGTTAGATTGAATGAAGGAGGTGTGGACCCATAACCTGTTAGAATATGATGGATGTCCTCATTTAACCATAGACAATATCATTATTTTCACCCAACCATAGGCTGAATCCACCCCCGAGCACCTTAACCTTGACATGGAATCATTTCATAAGTAAACCCTAGGCTAGATAGACAAACAAAGGGTGGTGCATCTTTCTCCAAGAATAATGCACCAATTAAGAGTAACAAGAGCTGATCAGAGACTCCAAACCATAACCAAGAGATAGTCCAAGCCAAAACTGAAATCTGCTAGTTGAAGCAGCTGCAACGACAACTCTCCTCTAGACTTGTGCACAAATTGGCCAACTGCACTGCACACAAGTGTTGCTTCTGTAGTTCTGAGAATACTGGACAGAATGAAGACTGGCCTCTTGTATTTATACTAATTTTGGCAGACTGCCTAGGCCGACTTCTCATTCCGAGTACTAATTCTTTAGTATATAATATTTCCTTTATCCGACTTCTTCTCTTGGAGGCTAATAACCTAATACAAGTCATTCTCTTGAGCCAACTTGTCTTCTAGGGTTATTAACCAATTAATTAGGGTTTATTCTTGCTTCTCGGAATATTCTATTCTCGTCAGGTTTACACATGGAGGTAAATACCTCCCGCAGCTACCATAATATCAACAAGAAGTGTTAAACCCCCACATGCACTTCTTACTTTTTTCTAGAGCCAAATTCCATAATAAATGCACTTCATATTTCTTAACAATGGATGTAAGATTCCATGACTATCAATTTAGATAATATATAGTATAAAAAAAATTGTTCTCATGTTGGAACCTTGTATTTGGTTTATAGAAAGGCTCATGTCATTGACAAGTCTAGGAACCCTCGCCAAGTTACTGACTAAGTATTTTCCTCATTTCATTTTTAACAAGTGTTTATTAATTCTATCCCAACTGACAATGATTGAATTGCATTTATACATTACAATTGCCCACAATAATATTACATGCCAATCCAATTTGTATTGCATAACCATATATCTACTTACCTTGGTATATAGCCAATAAATATGCACATGTAGACAAAACATTCAGCACAATGTTTGAGTTGGGTTTTATGCCCATGACAACTTACATTTTGTTGAATAATGTTAAGGCTTCATGGGGATGGTGACTTTGTGAATAACCAATAATGATTTCATTCCGAGGATCAACTTATTTGGTTCCAAGGCCAATAAATATGCAATAAAACACTAACCATGATGATTGAGTTGGGTTTTATGCCTAGGACATTCATTTCATTAAAGAATGTCAAGGATTTGGGACCCAATGATTCCATTGCAATTGAATAATGTTAAGTCTTAACAGGGATTTCCAATCTGGGAGTAACTTGCAATGATGGCAATCCATGACCCAACATCCGATTTAGGAATCCTGTGAACAATTAGTGGGAAATGCTAAAATCCACACATGAACTTGTTACCTTGTTCCAAAGCCAAATTCCATAACCAAATACAAATGTTATAGCATAACCACGGATGTAAGATTCCATCATTATTAAGTTAGATCAGATATAGTGGAAATAGTTTTGATTATGGTGTTAAATATTACATTTGGTTCTTAGCATGAATCATGTCAATGATGAGTCGAGGAACCTCACCAAGTCAACATGGATTAAGTGCTTGCTACATATCAATCCTAATAATGGTTTACTAATTCTATAATAATTATTAATTATTGCATTGCATTTCTACAAGATCACTACCCACAAAAACATTACATTTAAATCCAATTGTTATTGGATAACCATGGATCAATTTATCTTATTCTAGACACAATAAATTTAAACATGTAAGTATAACACTAGCTACAATTAAGTTGGGTTTATGCCTAGGACAACTTGCATTTTATTAAAGAATATAAAAGCTTCACAGGGATTCCTGGCATGGGAATAACTAGAAATCATTGAATTGCATCAACCTACTTACCTTATTCTAGAGCCAATAAATCTACACATGTAGGTAGAACACTAGACAAGATGATTACATTAGGTTTTCTGTCCAAGACTTGCATTTCGTTGAATAATGTCAAGATGTCACGGGGACCCAATGATTGAATTCCAATTTAAGAATGTCAAGGCTTCATGGGAATGGTGAATCTAGTAATAACCAACAATGATTGCATTCCATGACCCAACATACCATTTAGGNAACAATGATTTCATTCCATGACCCAACATACCATTTAGGCATTCCTTTGAACAATCAATGGGAAATTCTAAAATCCCCACATGAACTTCTTGTCTTGTTCCAAAGTGAAATTCCATAACAAAAATGCACTTATTATTGCACAACCATGGATGCTATATTCTATGAGTATTAGTTTAGATGAGATATAGTGAAGAGTATTTTGATTATGGTGTTGGAATCGTGTATTTGGTTCCCAACAAGATTCATGCCATTAACAAGTTGAGGAACCTCTCCAAGTCACCGTGGAATAAGTCCTGGATGCATTGAACTCCCAACAAGGGTTTACTAATTCTATTGCAAATAGAAATGATTCTATTCTATTTCTAGAAGACATTGCCCATAATAACATTATTTTCAAATCCATTTTTTATTGCCTAGCCATGGGTTTTCTTACCTTGTTCTAGAGTCAATAAATTTGCACATGTAGACATATCACTAACCACAGAGATTGAGTTGGGTTTTATTCCTAGACAATTTGGATTTCACTAAGAATTCCAACACTTCACTAGGATGGTGAATCTAGGAATAACCAAAAATTATTAAATTTGTGGAAAAATGAGGGCTTTGTTGCATTTTGGGAGCAGTGCGACCCTTCTTCATAGTGCAACCCACAGAGCGGTGCTTCTGAGTAAGGTTGGAAAATTCAGTTTTTGAAGGCCTTCCCATTGGTATTTTCTCGAGTTTGATGGTTCATTAGAAAGTAGACACGTGGGGCTACTTGACATAGTTTACATAATTCAAAATGGAATCCTAAAATTTTTCCAAAAACAACTTTGAACTGGCGTGCCGCTTCTGCATTTTTGGACGCTATGCTTCTGTCAAACTTTCAAATTTTTAAATTTTTCCTGTTTTGGTCGAAGTCAAAGTTAGTAGCTCGAATTGTAAGAGGTAATATGATGTAATTGAGTCAAATAAGGATGGTCATAGTCATTTATTATGTAAATTTGGATGAGGGTGATTACATTAAAGAGGTCAAAGGTCAGTTGAGACAAATTTGGGAATTAGTTCAACCTCCCAGATTTTGTGTTTTTGTTGTAGATATTTTAGGAAATTGATCCTAATCTGAAGGATTCAACCCTTGGAGGTAGGATCTGATTTTTTCATCTATTTGTGTACTCAATG
>JASDQU010339311.1:0-12488 GCA_032191745.1 Picea mariana
ATTCCCATAAATTATGGGGTGATAACAGTTTCCATAACAAATGAATTCCTTTTCCCTAAATTACAAACCAACGAACACAGCTGGTGCGAGGATCAATGGTCCTCGCCACTTCCTTAGATCAACGACCCAAAATTCTTCAGGCTCCAGTGCTTCGTGAAGTTCCAAACCACCTCCCCCCAAAAAATCCAGAGTGCTAAATCTTCAAACTACCAGATCATTTGCCATGTGTCGTCCCGATCTGACGATTCATATCGACTCCACACTTCTCCCATTGCGATTTTTTTGGATCCTCACTTCACTACTACTCTTCAGAGTGTTCGACCTTCGAAGTGAGGGATCTTCCACCATGCACCCTTCTAGATCTGATAGTCATGATCGCTTCGCTCTTCGAGACTTCGGTGAAGTTATCTCTCTGCTCCACGCCAATATTTTGGAGCTCTTTCTCACAAACCCCCTGATCTCTCGCCACCTGTGCCTCCGGACGATGGATGATTCCTACTGCTTCTGAACTTCGAGACTTTATGTGTCCACCCCCTTATGCACTTTTTAAAAAGTAATTAAGTTTCATTCACCTTACCTAGATCTAACGACTTTCAATCCACGTGCTCAGATCTAAAGACTGGGATTTGTTATCCTCCTTCACGTGCTCCTTCTGTTGTTTGGATGTGGAATTCAATTGTCCAAATATCCTTATGTTGTTGATATGACAGATGTTTTCACCCCTCCTCTTGAGCTTCTTTTTCCTCCTGAACTGAAAGAGTTTTGAAGTGTCAAAGGCTACGGCCTTTGAGATTTCTCCTGCAAGCTCGACTTCTTTGAGTCTCATCTATTCTTTTCTTCCTGATCTTTGGGACTTGAAACAAGTCCATTGGAGAACACCTTGCACTATCCCTTCTGAGTTTTGTTCAACAACTCAATGAAGTGTGAGCACACACTTGGGCTTCTCCCACAGTATAGGAATCAAACTATTTATTCCTTATGTGCTCATTGCATAGGCCTTTTGTGAAAATTTGCACTATTTTTCCTCAGTCTTGTAGTTTCTCAAACTTTATAAATGACTCGACCCTCTTCTTTCTCCAAAGTAATTCTTGCTCCCTCCTGACACTTAACGCTTTCCCTTTTGAGCTTCTGAAATTGAAACAAGTTCATCTATGTGAACTCCTTGCACTCGATTGAGCCTTCAGACGACTTCATACTTTCAACACCTTATTTAAGTGTTGTCCTAGTGAACTCCTTGCACAGTTCTTCCTCCTGCTTCCTAAAATACTTCAGGTTCAACCGATGCATCTCCTCCATCCAGTCAATGCACACTTGTAGAGTTGTTCTACATAGTGTTCAACAACTCTGGTTGTTCTTCCTCCTTCACAGACTTTCCCCTCCAAGGCGTTAAGTAACCTTGAGGCTCCTCTCTGTGTCTAAGACTATTTTGGTGTGTCCTCCTGGCATGTTCTCTTCTGAACTTCGAAGTAGAGTTTAGATACACATTCCTTGTGTTGGCTCACAAAGTTTCCAATACTCTATCATGCACTCCTTGCATTTAGCCTAAAGAACCCAAGAATAATCCAACAAACTCACATATAGAGAATTATGTCTAGCCCTACAGATGGAAACCTATCATACATATACAACATATATTCATAAACAAACACACAGATAATCATTCATGAAACACACAAACATACACAAAATCATATGCAGGAAAAACTATTGTCTTTTTATTAACATGAATGTCTGTTTACAATGGGTGTAGGCTTGGACTGCAACTGAGTCTTGGCTCTCAAATATCCTTGGATTACAATGATTTTTCATCCCTCTTTTACAACAACCTCTACTGGGAATATAATGCAAATATTTATACAATTTCCCTCCAAGCTACCTAGCGGTGTCTAATCACCATTTACAATGCATATCTACTGAGGCAGATCAGATTGAATGATCATTAACATTTCATATCTGAGGCATTGCTTAGGATCTATCCAACTGAGGCCTATTAAAGGAAATCACATATACAACCTATATGAAGGCATCATCTCGACTCTACCAAGCCTTACAACATTTAATTTTGCTTTAATTACATTTCAAAATTTAAAATTGTGGGTGAAATGAGAGGTTTGGCACCTATCCCCTTATTATATGCGCATTGATGTGCTGGATAGATGGTTGTTTTCTCATGTGGAGTGATTATCCTACATCAAATGAGCTCCGGCATCCTATATTTATACTGTTTATATCCTTAGTTGTTTGGGCCAACTTTTCATTCTAGAGGCTAAAAACTCAATATTAAATATTTCCTTTAGCCGACTTGTCTTTTAGGGCTATGTCCAATGCTTTAGGGTTTATTCTTTCTTCCTAGAATATTTGATTCTTATTAGGGTTATATGTGGAGGTTAATACCTCCCATAGCTACCATAATATAAACACTCCCTCCTACATAGGGAGGTATTGAGCCAAAAAATACTATTCAATCTGTAGCATCATCATAGCCATACAGGATATCTCATGATTAGATCATGACCACCACCATCACTATCAGTAGCATCTGATAGCATCAACTACATAATATCTTAAATCTATACTCCATCTGAGTAATCAAGCACCATGTTGAATAAGTCACTCACTCCATAGAGTGATACATGAACCATTCTTCTAATCCAGAAATATGTCCTATAATAATAACTATTCCAATAGATGTTGGAAGCCACACCCTTGGATACAAGGACTATTCTTGTAATCCAGACATACATCCTAGAAGAATAAATGTCCTGGACGATTTTCCTCCTAGAGAATGTCTGTCCACTAGCACACTGACTATCCATCTAGTTGATAATAATGTTCAACACTACTGATAGTGCGCATGGAAATCAAAACAATGTCATTAAATAGAACACAATTGTGTCTATCCATAGTAATACACAACTACTATCCAGTGGTACACAGCCACACCAAGTAGCACATGGCTACTTAATGAGTGACACATAGTCACAACCAGTGGAACACATCCACCACAGTAGCATGCATTTATTTTCCAGAGACATACAATCTCCATAGAAATCATATCATCTAATATTAACCTACATAGAAACAATATCATGATATAAATTGAGTCATATGGTCCATTATTCCACTCACATCTGTGATATATGGAAGAGAATTTGCCCTCATAAAGTAAAACATTATGCATGGGCTATATGGACAATTATGATCAAGCACAGAAGAATAATTTTCCCTGATTTCTTAGCCTGGACCATTCACATAATTGGGCCATTCCTCCAACACTAATCATAGTGCAACCTGGAGAGAATGATTCTTCCCTAGGGAATGCTTGTCCATGATTATTGAACCTAGACCATTCACCTAACTGGGCCATTCCTCCAACACTAAACATAGTTAAACCTAGATAGAATGAGTTTGCGCTAGGGAATGACTATCCAAACCATTTCCTAATGGAAATGACTGTCCTACACCAACCTAAAAAATGGACCATTCTTCAAAACTTCTCATAGGTGTGAAATTCGAAAGAATGACTACCTAACGAGGAAGACCATTCTACCTGACCACTACTAAGAGTGACTTCCAAGAAGAATTATTTTCCTAGACCATTCCTCCATACTATCCATAAGGGGAATCTCTATCTATGGTACATCAACAATCTATCGAACCATTTTCATTATGAAAATGACTTTCC
Source organism: Picea mariana (assembly GCA_032191745.1). Taxonomy (NCBI): domain Eukaryota; kingdom Viridiplantae; phylum Streptophyta; class Pinopsida; order Pinales; family Pinaceae; genus Picea; species Picea mariana. The sequence continues at coordinate 3,686 of JASDQU010339311.1, forward strand.
GATCTAGACCATTTTCCAAACTAGAAAATTCATGTCCGTAAAAAATCTCAAACCACTTTCCAAACTGGAAAGGAACTTCTCATCGTGGACCATTTTTCGAACTGAAAAAATGTCTGTTCATAAATAAATAAAACATCAGTGCTCCCTCACAACCTGGGAGTAATATCTTTCTTTTTCAATAAGGAAGTCGTCTCCACGAGATCCATCTTGCAAACTTTTCTTCTTGGACAGAGGTTTTACCAAGATATCTTCTCATCTGTGGAGATATATTGAGGAACCACTTATATTTTATGGACTTCATCACGGAGAATGTAATGCTTGATCTCAATGTATTTTGGTCTGTTATGGAGCACTGGTTTTCTCTTGAAGGATTCATGTATCTCTGATCATTACAATATATATCATGGTTTAATTCAACACTTTTGCTTCCTGCTATCTCATGACATCATGGAAAGGCTCAAACTGAAACATATCAAGTAGCAATTCTTCTGTAATCATGAGAGTTTTCCATGTATTAGCAATCCATCATCCCATACTTATGAGTAACAATTCTGATACACTCTATATGTCATAGAGAGTTTTCACCACGCTTTTTTTGTATATGAGATACTCTGCATCAATTTGTTTGAATCCATACAAGGTCTTCTTATATCTACATACATGGGTCTCTTTCTGGTATACCTCAAAACCTTGAGATTTATTTACATAAGCTTCTTCCTCAAATGATCTATTGGGAGAATAGTCTTTTACAACCAACTTATGTAAACTTCAATCCATGGATACTGCAAGAGACATAATAGCTCAGATAGAGGTATATATGTTTTATGGGAACAAGATTTTATCGTAGCCTTCTCCTCCTTCTGGAAGAGCCTCTAGTTCTGAATCTCACAATGCTTCCATTCATAGCCCTTTTTCAAAATTTCTTACATATATTGTTATTCATCATAACTTCCATTTCTTCTACTTGATTTCTTCTAGTGGGTTCAAACCAAACTGGTAGTCTTTTCATTCTTGGTATAATAACTGGTTGTTTTGGCTTTTCCTTCTTTCTTGGAATCTTCATGTTCTTCCTTATGTTTCACTTCAGCTCTTGGGTTCATGGATTATTCTATAGATTCCATGCCCTGAAGATTCCAACTTCTTCCTTTCATCATAGGATCATGGATGTAGATGCAAAACCAAGGATACTTTGAGGATTCTTTTCGAATAATACTTCTTCTGAACATGTGTTGATTCTCATGGCTTCTAGTTTCAATGGGAACAAGGAAAGATACTTCATAATCCTCAATGGATTATATCATTTAGGAATATCTCCCTCCTAATCCTTGCTTCATACATGAATGCATGCTCTTCTTTTGGAATTTTGTAATCAACTCCCTCCGTCTAAGAGAGTCCATGCTTCTCTCTGCATTCTTATTGCCTTTTGCAAACTGTCACAAGTCTTTTTCTAATTTCCTCTTAATTTTTTACTTCTTTCTATTTTGACTTCTTCTAGGTCTCTTCAGGTTTGATTATGATCTTGGCTTATTTGGAAGTTGTTACTTATAGAATGGATTCCATGGGAATAGTTGCCAAATATTGTCAACATACTTCATCTATTTCATGTGTATTCCTTGACTTGTAGTGATTGTAATAACAATCCTTATGCTTTTATTCTTCCATAGATATTGTTTTCCTTGAACATATTTTCTTCTAATAAATAGATATGCATGATATGTACAGGAACTATGTAAACATGATATATATAAGAGCTTTGAATAATATTGCTACCTTGACTTAGAAGAAGAAGTTTGTTTTATCCTGCTTGACTTTCTTTGATGGTTTCCTTTCTTCGGAAACTGTTGCTTCATCTATTTCCTTCCTTTTCCCTTAGTGGTTCCTGTAGTGACCATATTTTCGACAGTTGAAGCATTGTATCTTTGACATATCCTATTCTTGATTTGGTTTCTTCCTTGAGCCAAACTTATTCTTATTCCTGGGTCTCTCCAATGGAATCGTCTCTGATTTTAAATTCCTTTTTCATTCTTAAATGAATCCTAAATTAAAGGAGAGCATTGTTGAACTATATGTTGATGTGTTGTTACACAACTAGAAGAACTTGATAAGTAATGCTACACCTTAACGAAAATGATTGACAATTTTCTAATGAGGATTAAATAAACTTTTATCTGCCGCAAGGATGAACTTATGCTCTCATGGCCTTTATCGTCTAATGCAATTCATTAATCAACCTTGCAGTTAATTGTTGAAGTATTGTTTAAAGCTTAAAGATATTTTATTTTATTTTATTTGATCGCAATAAACTAATGGTCGAATGATTGATGTATGATTGTTTTAGAGACTAGATTACTCTTGTGCCATTAATTTTGTTTAGGTGTGATTGTTTGAGTAATTAGATTATATTGCACCACTAACTAATGCCAATGTAAGATTGTTTTAGTAGTTTTATTACTGATGCGCTATGTAATAATGTTGATGTATGTTTAATTAAGTGATTAGAATACTCTCGCGCCATTAACTATGTGATTATATGATTGTTTTAATCATTTATAACGTCTTGTGCCATATAAAATAAAGTTGATTACTCTTGCTCCTTTAGAATAATATCGACTTATGAACGATTGAGTATTTAGATATCTCTTGTGCCACAAATAATATCGATGTATGAATGATTGGGTATTTATAATTATCTTGTTCCATGAATAATAATTATGAGGATTGATTGAGCTAGTTGGATTTTGACTTGATTGTGTTTGTGGGATTTAGACACCTCCTTGTTCCTCAAAACAATCGCCATCCCTGAGAACTTAAGTGGTCAAAATCAATCAGATGAATCCTGGGATTGAGCGTTGCTTCTATGTCCTGGTGGTCCTAACCATGTAGGATAGGTTGGGAGGGTAGTTCTTCAAATTCTCATTGACATGGTTGATCATTAAGTTGTATATTTATTCAGTCGAACGTGATGTGCTGATTGTGTCATTGATAGTTATGATGATGTGTTGATTGATTCGATGTATATGTGTTGATTGTGCCTCTTTTATTTATGTAAATCCAAATCTTATGTGTCGTTTCAGTTACAGTGATGTATGTTATTATTACGTTGTAATGAGTTTAATATCCTAATGAAAAACAAAAGAAACAAAATTTACCATGTACTTCGTTTGCTGACATAACAATGGGGTCGTTACATATGGTATCATAGCAGGTTCAAACTTGTGACTTGGGAATCATTACACCTTCCACGATAATAAACACTTGGTTAATAAATTATCGCTAATTAAAATTTAATTTTGTCCATATGGTAATCATGGTTAAAGGACATCATGGAGGTAGACAACGTGGTGCTAGGGGCAGAGGTGGCATGCCTCTAGTCACGTCCACACCAAAGGGGTCTAACCCCCAAGGCGACAAACAAGTCATTAGACAGGAGCGGTTTGTTGTGGGGATGTGGTTGGATTGATGAGGTCCTTTCAGAGGATGTCAGAGGCCTTGATTAACTGACTAGATAGAGATGAGGATAGTGAGGTTGCACCCAATGAGGGTTCATAGTGCTCTCCAGATGGAAGTGGTGGCATTCACAAAGAACTTGAGAAGGTTAAGTTCCAGAGTTCATGGGTTCCACAGACAACTCAATCATTGGGGCATGTTTGGATAACATGGCGATATGCGTTGCACTTCATGACTACACCTCCAACAGGAATGTCTAAATTCTTGGTATGCACAGACACACCCAAGGAAGGCTTAGGTGTAGTCTTGATGCAAGACAGTTGAGTGATCACTTACATATCAAGGAAATTAAGAAATCATGAGGAGAAATACACAACACATGATTTGGATGTTTTGGCCATTGTGTATGCCTTGATAATGTAAAGACACTGTATGAATGGATGGAAATTCGAATTAAAAATAGATCATTGTGGATTGCATCACGTATTTACGCAAGGTGACTTGAATGAGAGACAAAGGAGTTGGTCATAATTTCTTAGTGAATACAAATTGAAGATTTATTACACAAAGGGAATAATGAACAGAGTGGCAGATGCGTTGATTCAGAGACCACACATATTTTTGGTGATACCTCTTCAAATGAATCTTCAAGAAAAAATTGTAACTATAGTGTGATGATGAGTGGTATAAAGAGGTTAAGGAAAATATCGGACAAGACACAATGTTGGTACTAAGGTTTGAAGGATACACATTGGACAATGATGGATTGATGAGGCTTAATAATCGGATTTACGTACCTCCTAACGATGAATTGAGAAGTTTGAACTTAAGAAAATATCCTAAAACAGTATACATGGCTCATCCTTGAGTCACAAAGATGAGGGCAGACCTTAAGCCCTTATTCTTCTAGAAGGGATTAAGGAGAACATAGTTAGCTACGTGGCAAGGTGTCTAGAATGTCAACGAGTGAAGGCTGAACATAGACATTCATCAGGATTACTAAAGCCCCACTCTATTTCAGAATCGAAATGGGAGGTCATTTTGATAGACTTCATTATTGGATTACCATCGATGGCAAGGAGGCACGACTCGATATTCATGGTAGTTGACACTCTAATGAAGAGTGCACATTTTATTTCGGTGCGTACGACGTATCAGGCACTAGACATACCTAGAATATTTGTCAGCAAGATTGTGAGACTACGTGGAATGCCCAAAATAATCATATCTGATAGAGAAGCAGTGTTTATAGGATGATTTTGGACTAGTTCCCAAGATGACTTGGGAACACAACTGAACTTTAGTACAACACATCACCCTAAGACAGATGGGAGGACAGAAGGAACGAACCAAATTTTGGAAGATATGTTGGGTATATATCTGTTGGACCAAAAAAAACATTAGGAAGAGTTCTTGCCACTGGTAGAGTTGCCTACAACAACAACTATCAAGGTATCGTTAAGATGGAACTATTGAGTTTCTCTACGCGTGACCATGTTGGACACTATTGAGTAGGGATCGAATTACGGATAGGGTTCTGGTGGGACCAAAATGATCCAAGAAATGGAAGAACAAATGTAAATGATAATACAAAGGATAAAAGAAGTGGAATATCAATAGAAAAGTTATGTTGATGTGTGTTGTGTTGACTGTAATTATGAAACTGTCGATCGAGTTTTCTTGCGGTTGAAACTGCACAAGATCTCGATCAAGTTTGGAAAGGGTACTAAACTCTCTCCTATGTGTGTGGGACCTTTCGAATATGTGGAAAGGAAATGAATCGTGGCCTATCGACTAGCCTTGCCTCACTCTTTGAGGCATATGCATGATATTTTTCTTGTATCTGTTTTACAAGATTATGTTAGTAATCTTACACATGAGATTGACATTAGTTCCTTGCAGTGTCGGATGAGGGTGCACTCATGGTGGATCCAATTTGCATTTTGGACCATCGCATTCGACAACCATGACATCGAACAATCGATCAGGTCAAGGTCCATTGGGACAAATATATTCCACGCTCGGCTACCTAGGAGGATGCATATGATATGCGCCAGTAGTTTCCATATTTATTTCATGGTTTAGACATATAGATCTCGTCATAGGCTTTATTTACTACATTTTATATACTATAAAACTTCAAGACGTAGTTTAAAACAAGAGGGGCTATATGTAAAATCCCGCTCTTGCGAGCACATGTTATTGACTTATTCTTTGCGGACACTTGCGTGCAAGTGATCCAGTTAAAGTACATGATTGTATATTTCTCTTGTGGATCTTATGATAATGTTGATAATTATGATTTGATGTTATTGATATATGTGTATTGACTGATGTTATTGATGAGTTTGCCCTGAGTGTGCAGGACACTCGACAGATTGAGGATGACGATGGAATCAATGGACCTTCTTGGAATTCGGATTGAGTCAGGGAGTCGATTGTATTGGTTTAATCATTTCATTAATGCATATGTGAAATATGATTGATTATATTATGATCTTGTTTATGGATCATTAACATTGTTTCAATGATGGATGCAGGATGAAGATTTCTTACTAATACGACTCACATAAGGAGTAAAGTGGCCATGAACATAGACCATATATTGAGGGAGAGGTGTGGCAACATCCCTGTCACAGCCTACTAGCACTGTTGTCGTGGCTCGAATTATAGGTTAACGATTATCTAGTTTGAGAGGTCGGTGATGTCGTGAGGGTAGACTAAGATAGTCGCTCATGAAAATTCTAAAGGGCACGCAATAAGGCAAGGTACTTATTCCTTAGAATCCCTCAGTCTCTCACAAGGTCTCCTAGTGGAGTGTTGATTCCAAGGGTTGTACAACTACCAAAACCAGTCAAAGGCGAGTGGCACCCTTGGAGCATAGAGTGCATCTTGAAGGGGATGTCATGTAATTAAAAATTTGAATCAAAGGTGAGTGGCACCCTTTGAGCATAGAGTACGTCTTGAAGGGTACGTCGCAGAATTAAAACTTGATTCAATGAATCTATGTGGCCTAGAAAACTTTGAGCAAATATTAAACCCTGTAAAATCTTGAGCAATGTAATTAATTAATAATTAATTTATTAATTAGTAATGGTATCCCCAATGGAAGTCTAAGCCTATTCAAAATTAATCGCAAGTCTAAGTTTGGTGAGAATGATAAAACCAAATTTTAAATTAAGTAAAATAGAAAAGAGGTAAATAAATTTAAGAAATTAAGAAATATGAGTTTAACTTAAAGATTGAGTTAATACACTTGTGCAATAAAATTCCAAATCAAAATGTAAGATAAGAAAGGATTAAAGAATGAAAGAATTTTTTTGTGCAACTTATGGAGAGGGTGAAAAGTGTATGGGGAAAATAATTCTTAATTAAATAATTAAAAGGTGAACCAAATGTGTAAGTGAATGTCATTAAGTAAACTTCTATAAACCAAATGGGGGAGAGGAAAAAATGATCAGACATTGGATGGGTAAGGTTAAGCTGCATAATTTTTAACTAGTTTTACCTGTGAGTGTTGGGATACGGAGCTTGGGAGAGAGTGGTGGCTCTACCTTGTAAGACAAGCTCGAAGCTAGAAGATTTTTGGTCATGTGTATACTTGGTCCCCTTGTGGCTCGGGGAGCTGGGGAAGAAGAGTACCCTAGAAGGTTACGGTATTTTCTTGTTCTCAGAATTGTGATTACTTTTAGATTTAATTGTGTAAAATTTATGTTGGAGATTCGCCATGAACCAGGTTGTAATTCTAAAATCGAATTGACTGAATCTTGTTAGTTGTGAAATATAGACAGTGAACATTTGGTATTGGAGTTTTTCTTTAATTAATAATTTAAGCATTCAAAATTTCCTCCTTTTTTGGTTTTTCCATTTAACCCAGTGTTTATAACTTATGAGAGCGACCCGCGGGATGCAGAGTCGTGAATTCTAGTCTAATTTTTCGTTGAAATTATTGGTATGTCCAATATGTAACCCTGTTGTGTGTATTATAGATTAACATCCTTAAACCCATTTAACGGCGAGTCCAACTTTACCATAATCGTGGCCAGCTGTCCTTGTCTTCATCTTGATCTTATGCCCAGTTGTCATTCAATCTGTGTAAACTGTCGAGACCCTCCCATCCTTGCCAGCGCCCTTGGAACTTAGAGATTGATCCTTGAACAGGATTTGTAAATGCTTTACTTCGGAACGAATTGGTGGTTGCTGGCAGTAACTTGGATCCCCGAAGCAATCTCGCATTAGTCACGATTAAATTGGTACCGAATTTAGCTTTGTTGGGTCCATCTTATTCCTTCTGTAGATCCGGAGGAGGACTCGTAATGACAGAGCTGCCATTGTTGGCTTGCCAAGATAAATACCTTACTGTCTGGATGAACCCTTTCTGCTAAACGATTGCAGTTTCGTTTCTTTTGGCTTAAAAATTGAATTTCGGAAGCTATTAGTGAAGACTCTCAAGTTCGCTCTCGTTTTCGTCGAAATGGTGTGAAATTGCGGCCAGACTCATCCTCCCGATCTGTCAACCACCCAACGATTGTTGTAGCCTTCTTCTTTCTTACGGTATAGTCGGTTAGCGCTTCTGGAGTAAATAGCTCGTGAAGACTCTAAATTCGGGTAGAATTCCTTTGGCCTCTGTGGATTGATTGTCGAACCCCTCTAGCTCGAATCCTGTTTCACGTGGGTGGACGCTGCAATGGATGTCGAACCCCACCAGCTCCGATATCGTTTCGCGTGGGTGAACGGTGCAATGGTTTTCGAAACCTTAAACTCTGCCAATTGGACTGAGAGGTTTCAAGCTTCGCCTTAGGAAACCTAATCGAGGTTCTGCAGATATCCAGAATTCTCTGTCAAACGTTGCGGAATACTCCACGCCAGTGATCACCCCTCTCCGTCCGTGGCTGGGTGCTCGTGGAGCTGGGCCTGGGTGCTAGGTGTGAGTGCTTCCTTGGTGCTCGGGATTACTTGTTCGGTGGCATGGGGAGGGGTGAACTAAATATCGCTTCAGAATTTCATTATCGCCTAACCACCCCAGCTATATTTGTATTTTCTCAGGGAAATTCTATGAAGGGTACTTCGCCTTTTTTTTTTCTAATTAAATGGTCAATTTCCAACCTAGCTCTTTCGGATGTAAATTGAACGGTCGCATTTCTGAGATTTAGTTTAATTATGTAGATCCTCTTGAATTCTAAAGAAGGTGCAAGGTAGCCTAACTCCTCATGTTATTCCTTTGGTTGGAAGTAAACAGTTAAAATCACATGTAATTAATTTATAGATTAGGGAAGAGTTCTCTCATAATTCTTGTAGATGAATTTGGAAATTGCAGCGAATCTCAATACATATTTTGTTAATTATAAGCTCGGTT
>JASDQU010339314.1:0-11157 GCA_032191745.1 Picea mariana
GATTCATCATATTCTTGTGGCACTAGGGTTTTCTATTCTTCATTTTCATTATTCTCATCATCTTTTTCATCTGACTTGGCGATTATTCTTTGTTGATCTTTTACAGGAGCTTCTTCATCAATTCGAACATCAATACAGTCTACTAATTTATGCATTCTTTTGTTAAAGCATCTGTATCCTTTACTTTTCATTTCATATCCTAAGAATATACCTTCATCATATCTATTATCAAATTTTCCCAGATGATCATCATTAATTTTTATGTAGCATTTACTTCCAAATACTTTGAAGTTCTTAATGGACGCAGGTCAACCAAATCACAACTCATGTGGAGTTTTATCATTGTTCGGCCTTAGATGTGCTTTGTTCAGAATATGAACAACTGTGTGAACAACCTCCACCCAAAAGGTTTGTGAAATGTCCCTTTCATTCATCATACCCTTACCATTTGCTGAAATGATCTATGTTGGCATTCTACAACTCCATTTCATTGAGGAGTACCTAGAATATTATATTCTCTTTTAATTCCATGTCTATCAAATAATTATTTGAAATATATTGACAAAAATTATCCTCCTCTGTCTGAGCGAATTTCCTTTAAATTTCTTCCTATCTAATTCTCGGTTAATGCCTTAAACGTTTTGAACTTCTCAACTGCATCAGATTTTTCTCTCATAAAGGAAACCCATGTACGTTTGGAGAAGTCATCAATGACCAACATAAAGTAACGTTCTCCTCTAGTTCCTTCTTTTCGCAATGGTCCACATAGATCCATATGAACAAGTTGAAGCAGTTTCTATGAAGATGTGAAACTCTTCGATTTTAATTGAGCACGAGTCAGCTTCCCCATTTGGGAGGACTCGAATACAAATTCATTAGTCTTACATATTTTTGGAAGGTCTTTCACAACACCTTCATTATTCAGTTTGACAATATGATCAAAATTCATGTGTCCAAGCCTTTTGTGCCATAACCAACTTTCATCAATTTTTCTTAAATGAACTTTCTCCTTATCTCCCTTCAGAATATATACATTGTTTTTGGTTCTAACCCCTTTTGCAAGAAACTCTCCTGTGTTTACTGTCTTTATTTTACAATTCTTGGCAGTGAAAGTGACTTCTTATCCTCTGTCACATATTTCACTGACACTAAGAAGATTATGCTTTAAACCATCAACAAATAATACATCTTGAACTTTGCTTCTTCCATTAGTTAAGCTTACTAGACCTTTACATCTGAATTTCCTGGAGCATCATTTCCAAAAGTCACACTTCCTGATTTATTTTCTTTGACTAATAGGAACTTACTTTTGTCACCTGTCATATGACTGGAGCATCCGTTGTCAATATACCAGGAGTGATTTTGTCTTTGAGATGACAACACCAATCCACAGTTGTTATTTTCATTCTTCTTCCAAACCTTGACGTTTTCATCTCTATGATTTGAATCTGGCTTATAGTTCTTTAAGAGGCAGTCTGTAGCTTTATGTCCATAATTATGGCAGATGTAACATTCTGGTTCATTGAACAGGGGATCATAATGATTTTTATGCATAGTCTGTGTCCCTTTCCCAGCCATCATACGATTTGCAGTCTGTGGTTGTTTGTAACTTGGTTGTCTCATTCTTTGTCGAGACATGTATTTATTCCTTGGTTGTCTTGATTTCTCATGTCTAAATCTTAGAGAAGAATTTACAGCTTTGTGGCCAAGGTTAGAGCAGTAAAAACAATATCCATAGAAAAAATCTTTGTACCTAGAAAATGGATGTCTTCTTTGAGCAGGTCGATTTCTTTCATATTGATGATTGTCTTGAGTGGAGAGTGTATTATTTATTTTTTCTTCAGATTCATTTTTGGTAGATTTTCCTTCACTCGTCCTTGGCAGCTAATTCTCTTCCTTTGTTTCTGCAGGTTTGTTGTTGTCAGTAGTTGTAGATTTGATGAACTTGATGGATTCTTTGTTGCTTGGTTGACCACTACTTGATCCCTCTTCATAACCCAAACCAGTTTTCAACTTTGAATTCCTTTTCTGATTTAGAATGGAGGCTAATCCTTATGAGGCTTTAATACTTGTCAGATTATGATGATATAAGGCCTAAAATTTATCTATATCTTTTCTTACATTCACTACTTCAACTTCCATTTTTTCACCTTTTGTTTCAGCTTCCTTCAACTGTTGTTTGAGGATGTCTTCAATATTCTTAGCCTCTTCTAACTTAACCTTCAACATATTAATTTCTTTATATGGTTCCTTGCATGTTTTCTCATACCTGAGTAGTAACTGTTTTTGTTTTATTTTGTTTTCTCTAAGTCTTTCAATCTCTTCCATGGCACTGAAAAGTTCTCCTTCAAAATGTACTTCCACTTCAAAGTAAGCAAACTCACTTCTTGTGTATTTAGTGTTTAGATATTCTAATGTTATTAACATGATATCATTTATTTTATCTTCAATAGAAGAGTCACTGATCTCATCATTTGAGGGATCATCATCATTGTTTACACAAAGGCTTTTCTTCTTAAAATTATTCTCTTTATAGACCGCTTTGTGTTTGTGCTTCTCTTCATCGTCATATGTTTGATCCTTTCTTTTGTGAGGACACTTAGAAGCAAAATGACCTATCTTACCACAGTTGAAACATTTGAAAGGTCGTTTACCTTTGTATTTGTGTGATCATTTCTTCAGTCTTCTCACAAAATTTGCTTCAATATCATCTATATCAGAGTCTATGTTTTTCTCTACTTTAAAAGATACCTCTCTTGTAGTGGATTTACCTTTGGTGATTATCATTTTATAAGCAGTTAGGGTTCCAAGAATTTGATCTAGTGTCAGTGTATTGAGATCAACTATTTCCTCTATAACAGAGACCTTTGAGTTAAATCTATCAGGAAGAGATCTTAATATTTTCTGGATTAGAAAAGAATCAACTATCGTTTCACCTATCGCTTTCATAGCGTTGACAAGTTCTTCTATACGTAATAAGTACTTATTGATAGTTTCTTCTTCATCCATATTTAACTGCTCAAACTTCAATCTGTGAGTCTGAAGTTTTGCCTCTTTCATTTTCTCATCACCTTCATAACTACTTATCAGCTTGTCCCACATAACTTTTGTTGAGTCACAGTGCATGACGTTGATGGATTCTTCTTCTGCAAGCCCACTCAGAATAACATTCATAGCTTTAGCATTAAATCTGAATTATAGCTTGTCATCCTTATTAGCTAGTACAATTGGCTTTACATAACCACTCTCTACCACATCCCAGACATCTGCACCTAAATCCATTATGTAGGTTCTCATCCTAACTTTCCAGAAGGAAAAGTTTGTTCCATTGAATAGGGCGGCCTTATTGGTTGAATTTCCTTCATGACTTGTCATGTTTAAGCTTACTGATCTATCTTTAAATAAAATGAACCCACTCTGATACCAATTGTTGGAAATATAACTGAGAGGGGGGGAGGGTGAATCGGTTATATTATAATCTTAAATTTTTTTGTCCTTTTCTGAATATTTCTAAATTATTATTTAATGTGTTACTGGTAACTTAACATGCATAGATAAACAATATTTGATCCATCACAAAGAATACAAAAAGACACATATTTCTCATGAGGAAATCCATAAAGGGAGAAAACCTCTTCTTCTTAGGATGTCAATCAAGCTCCAACTTTCATGTACATTACAGTGTTTGAGATCCAACTCAAATATGAGGCTACAACCTTTGATAGAAAGATACAACTTGCAGATAGCACCAACTCTCAGATTTCTCTAGCACCAACTAGATGGAAGCATCAACTCCCAGGTTTCTCTAGCATCCACTAGATGGAATTACCAACTCCCAGGTTTATCTAGCACCCACTAGAAGGAAGCACCAACTCCTAGAATATCTTCTAGAACCCACTAGACAGAAGCACCAACTCTCAGGTTTCTCTAGAACCCACTAGAAGGAAGCACCAACTCCCAGAATATCTTCTAGCACCCACTAGAATTTAAAGGACTGCAATCCTCCCTAGCACCACCCTACCACCCTGATTGAATTTTGCAAAAATTTACTTACTTGGTATGTCTCTAATATGGTTTGTTACAAATCCATGACTTCTCTGCCTCTTCCAGCTTCTATCCTCTGTTATTTTTCTTGCTACGCACCCTGATGTGTTCAACTTCTCTTTCTTGGTTTTATACTCTGTGTTGCCTCTACATGCTATACACTGCGTCTCTGATCTCCACTTCAAGTACTACTCTTCATCTCATCCTACCCACTGGCATCACTCTCGAAGTGACACCAACTTTTATTTTTTCTGCATTTAATTCACACGTCGAGTCATTTGCCTAATCATCATACAAACACTTCATCTTCTCTAGACATTCGTCAAGGTTCTTTGGCTTCTATGGAAGTTGTCCTGAGAATCTTTTGTTTCTCTGTCAGTCGCAATTGTTCGTCTTCTCTATCAGTTATAGTGAGTCGATTTTTTCTCCTTTGGCTTCTAAGCCCCTTCCTTCATGTGAACACAAATGGTGACCAATCGCTTAATTAAAAGGCACTTCTCGATCTCATTTTAGTCAGTGCTAGCTCCTTTTTACGATATGACCTTGGGTTATGAGATTCACATGACCACACGATTGCAGGTGCGTCCATAAGTGATTTTAGGGAAACCCGCTTTTCACCCCACAATCCACTATGAGCTGCCACACATACGTTCTCCAAAATCATGGTTTCAATTGCGGCCCACTCAATAAAAATTAAGACCCGAGCATGTTCTAGCCTCATAATTGAGCATGACTATTGATATCATGATCTTGAAGGTTCTCATGAATGAACGATTCATATCTTTCCTCTAAAGCTTATGGACCATGTATCACCTTCCTAACTCAATGGCTAAGATTTGCTTCGTGATCCAAGCTCTAGGAGTTTCAAATCTCAAACCCTATTGATGTTGACTGGATATATTCCAGAATGGAAGATCTCTTGACATCTGTCCTCTTCAATCAAGGATTAGGATTTCGTTTGTGAGTCCAGCCTTTAGGCCTTTTAATTCTCAATCTCTGCTTACTCCTGGAGAATTTCACCCATAGTCCATGATCCAATGATGCATGTCCCTTTTGGATCAATGGTCGAGATCTCCTTCAGGTCTCTGGACTTATGAAATCTAAAATCTCAAACTTTATCTCTTATTACTTTTCTCGAAGTTGACAATCCATTGACGTGTGTCCCTCTGAGATCAACGGTCCTTGTTCACTTCAGGACTTCAACCTTCGGGAGTTTAGGACTCTGTCCTTCGTGACTTTGGTCCTTTGACACTTTGGCTCTTTGCGAATTTGGCACTTTGGCCCTTCTACCCTTCGCAAATTCGGCCTTCGGGACTTCATAACTCTATCCTTCACGACTTCCACCTTTGGTACTTCATAAATTTTGTCATTTGTTGGTGGTGAAACTTCCGAAGTAAATCTCCTGGAGTGACGTCACTTGATGATGTGGAACAAGACAAGTGTCTGCCACGTGTTACTCGGATTTGTGATTTGCATGTACCTGAAATGTCGAATCAACTTGACACTTGTCATAGTCTGATTGTGCCATGTGTCCTATTGACGTGGTCTTCCACATGTCCTTGAATCAGACAATTGAGTTTTACTTCGGTTCTTTACCCAAAGTCCACAAGATTATGCCACATATTTTCTGGATCAGACAACCCATATTTACTTTGGAAAATATGATGCTTGAGATCTTCTTCGGATGATATCATGACTGTGATTTACTTTGGATGATCTGAAGGTGAAGATCTACATTGGATCTCTGGATCTCTGGGCTTCGGGGATTTCAAATATCAAATTGACAGAGCGTAACCTCCTCGCATCTTTATATCCAAAGTGAATGTTGTTTGTTCGATTAGGATCTTAGATCGATAGCTCAATCTTTCTGCGATGTAGCTTTTCTAGTGTATCCTGTCCTTCCACTCGAAATTGATCTGACGTCTTATGAAACTTATCATTTTGGGGATTTCAAATGTCAAACTTTTCGGAGTGTAACTTCCTCGTATCTTTATATCCGAAGTGACTGTTGTTCATTTGCTCAGGATCTTAGATCAATGGTTCGATCTATTCTGTGATGCATCTTTGTTGTGGATTAGAGACAATGACTATGATTTGTTCTCCTCTTCTGCGCACTCCTCCTGTCTAGACACTAATCCAATGACCACTGTCTCTCTTCTTCCTAAGCTTATGATTTCTTTCAACTTAGAAATTTTTCTAAGTATTCAAAGGTTTCGGCCTCCAAGACTTCTCCTGCGGGTCTCCTCTTCGTTGTTCTTGTTTTCCCTTGTTGTTGTTGTTCTTCATTTCTTTCCTATTTTCCATCGTTGTTCTTGCCATCAACAACAAGCACAGTTTGCCTGTAAACATGCCAAAAATAGCTAAAAGATATTGTACTAAGGATAGAGCACATCACGGGAAATGGTAACCTGTGAATGGGACTAAGGTTGTAATTGTTTAAAAATGTTTCTGTATGCACTGAAATTTGACATGGATAGAAAATTCGAATTTCTTGACGATATAGGATGGTTTCCAGACTCAAATATCACTCACACACCCACTCTTTATATTCATTGTATGTTTCATTCAAAACCAACATCATGCCAATTAGGCCAATGATTTTGGTCATGGCAAGAAAAAGAAAATAGATGATATTTCATATTTAAATAATGATTTTCTATTAATATTCTTTATGGATAAAAAGAGTACTTAGATGAGAGAGAAAAAAAAAGAGAATAAATAACTGATATTGAAGCTTCTATGATTACTCAAGTACTTGTTTATCAACGTTATTGCATTCCCTTGCATTAATAGATGCAGAGATGTGTGTCTCGATCTTATTTTTAAGGAAATAGCTAAAAGACATTGAAATAGGGATAGAGTACATGATGGGAAATAGTAACTTGTGAATGGGACCAATGTTGAAATTATTTCAAAATGTTTTTGTATACACTAAAATTTGACATAGATATATTGTTTGCATGCCTTGATGATATGGAAGCATTTACAGACTCAAATATTACTCACACACCCACTCTATATATCGACCCATCTCGTCCTCATTTAGTTTTAATTTTCTCGGTTGAATTTTAAAGGAAATGGATATTAAAAGACATTGTACTAGGTCTATAGCATATGATGAGAAACATTGACCTGTTAATGGGGCCAACGTTGATTTTTTTTCAAAATGTTTCTGTATGCACCAAAATTTGACATGGATAGAAAATTTGCATGCCTTGACAATATGGGAGGGTTTCCGGACTCAAATATCACTCACACACCCACTCTTTATATTCATCGTTTGTGTCTTTCAAAAGAAACATCATGTCAATTAGGCCCATGATTTTGTTCGTGGTGAGAAGAAGTAAATAGATGATATTTATTATGTAAATAATGATTTTTTACTAATATTCTTTATGGAGTAAAAAAGTACTTAGATGAGAGAAAAATACAAATACAAGAAATAACATATATTGAAGCTTCTGCGATTAATCAAGTAATTATTTATTGACTTTATTGGATTCCATTGTAGTACTAGATATGGGGATGTGTGTCTTGATCATATTTTAAAGGAAATAGCTAAAATACATTGTACTAGGGATAGAGTACATGATGGGCAACAATAAATTGTGAATGGGGACAACGTTGAAATTCTTTYAAAATGTTTCTATATGCACTGGAATTTGACATGGAAAGACTATTTGCATGCCTTGACAATATCGAAGGGTTTCCAGACTCAAATATTACTCACAAGGGTTAGTTATTGAGGTTACAAGGGTTATGTATTAGGAGGGGTTAGGGTGTAGGTGTGTATGGTTATAGGGGTTAATATTGGTGGTGGTGATAAGACTTAAGTATTACAAGGGAAATGTGTTATAATTGTGAGTTTCCATAAGAGTGTTATATGGTGTAGTGGTTAGAAGTTATGGGTTAAGGGTTAGATTTTAGGGTTTTTAGGGTAGACATTAGAAATTATAGGGTTTAAATTGAAGATAAACATTGTACAAGTTATGTAGGTTAGGGTTTAGGGGTTATATGGTTTAAGGATTATCATGATTTTTGAGATTAATTTTATATGTTTCAAGGGTTATAAGGGATTAATAGGGTTGATAAAATGTTTGGAGGAATTGGTAGTTATGCGATAGGGTTTAGGTGTTATAGTGCTTAAGGGTTTAGATGGGTTATTGATTAAGGGTAATAGGGTTAGGTTTTAAAGGGTTATGAGTGTTTCACATTTGGTGTTTTATGTTAGAGGATTAGAGTTTAAGCGTTATAAGAGAAGCTATAGGTTAAGGTTTATATGTATTGTTGTTCGTAATGGTTAGGCTTTAAGAGTTGTAAGAGTTAGGGGATATATATTAGTAATTGGGTGTTTTATGGGGTAGTTTTTCAGGGTTATATGGACTACACGACAATGATAATATGGGTTATATAGGTTACATGGTGTGCATTATGTGTTATAAGAATCAATGGTGGTAACATTTAGGGGTTTTGGGGTGGGTGGTTATAATGGATAAATATGAACCCTAAATAACCTGTATACCCAACCCTTAAAACTCTTATGGCCATTAACAATTATCACCCCTATAACCCTTAAAATATATAACCCCTAACCCCTACAATGAGAATCCCTCATAATAATTATCACCACTATCAAATATAATGCCTAACCTCTATAATACATTACCTGTATAATTATTAAACCTTATGATTTAGAATATCATATAAACCCCAATTCCCAGATCCCCTAAGAAATATAACCCCTAACTGATTTAAACCCCATTTTTAACCCTTATAATCATAATCATTTGCCTCTATTATTAACCTATATCACCCTTGACCGACCTTAAACTAGTTACCCATACAACCTATAACACCTAGCCACTAGAAATTATAAATAGAAAACCTTAACAACTAATCCCTAAGTAGTAGCAATATTAATCAATATTGTCATTAATATTTAACCAAGATAGCCTCTAACTATCCCTAATAACCCATATAACCCCTAAAACCAACAAAAACCACAACCCCTAAGCATTATCTCTTACAAATCTTATAACCCTTAACTCCTATGTCCTAACCCTTAACATGTATAACTTTTAACACTTATAAACTATAAATTCTAACTCTCCTAATTCTTAAAGGGGTCATAGAGGACATGGCCATGTAACAACATTCAAGGTAAAAAACAAGGGGCTTTGACCCTAAACAATGATTCTATGGCTTGTAGGCCATGCATATCACCTTAAACCATGACACATGCCTTTTGTAAGGTATCAATTTCCCAAGGGTGGTATACATGTACAATTCTAAGGTTTTGAAAACCATAAACACGTCTATTCTCCCTCATAAACAATTATTTGAGATCCTAATGACTTGTATTTTTACCATGACAACACTCAAGGTAAAAAACAAGGGGCTTAGGCCCTAAACGATTTTTCTATGGATTGTAGGCCATGCATAACACCATAACCATGACATGTGCCTTTCATAAGGTATCATGTAAGGAACATGGACCATGCAAAAGTACTTGAACCATGAAACATCCCTTATATAAGTAATTATGTCCCAAGAGTGGGATATATTATAATATCTAGTTCACCAAGGATGGGCCTCTCAACATAAGAAGTGCCTTGGTGCTAAAATTTAGGGTCTAATTGGGTTCTAAATGATATATTTAAGGTAGATGGGCCATGCATCAACACTAGAATGCATGTCATACCCTTATGATAACCTCTTTGTCTTGGTATATATTGTGATATTAGCCCAATTATGAGGCTTATTACATTGATGATGGGCCTTCTTTCCAAGTACATGATTCAAGGCCAAAAACCATTTCCCTTACGTTAAAACCATTATTTGATTGACTTATATATTATATATTATATAAATTATAACATATTATATATTATATATAATATAATATAATATAATATAATATAATTTATAAATTATAATATATATATATATATATTATATTATATATAACTATAATAAAAACAAATACAAAACATAAGTTTGAAAACAAAAAACAAAAATACATTTCAACTGGTGTGAGCTAGAAGGAGGAGGAGGTAGGTCACGCGAGGATGAGGAGAAGGAAAAGGAGGTCGAGGTAATAGAGGAGGGTGCATGAGGAGAAAGAGAAGGAGATGGAGGTCAAGGAGAAGGAGAAGCAGGTCTATGGTAGAGAGGAGGGCACGTTGAGAAGGAGAAGGAGGTCGACTTGCATGCGAGGAGAAGGAGAAGGAGGTGGAGGGAAGAGAGGAGGGCATGCGGAGGAGGAGAAGGAGGTCAACCTACGCATGAGGAGAAGGAGAAGGAGGTTGAGGGAAGAGAGGAGGGAATGCAAGGAGAAGGCCGAGATTGAGGGCACACTAGATAGAGGAGGAGGAGGGCATACCATTTGAAGCCTGTGCACGAGGAGAAGGGGGTCGACAATCAATTCAACATGGTATTATTTCTCTTCTTTTAAGTCTTATGGTATTTTTATCTTAAAACATGCCATGAACATGTTCACATTCTCCCTTTTTTATTTCAATCTTGTGATCATTAGTATCCCATTCATTACTGTAAATTCCCAAGGTTTTTCGACACATCTTACAAATCACTGCTAAAATAGAGGGAAATTAACACCGTCAATGAATAAATAAATAAAAACAATAATGAGAGAGTTATGACCATATGTAAACTAATTTGTCCCTTTAAAAAAATTTCATTGATGTGCAAGGGAAAAATATTTCTATGAGAAAAGACCAAACATATATCCCCCACATACATTCAATAAGGTGTGTGGGATAAACACACCCTCAAAACAACAAAATATTCACAAGAAACTACCTAAAACTCTAGCATCATGCTTAGAGATTAATGAAAATTCTTTGAGCCAATACCTTATGCCTATGAACCACTACCAAAATAAAGGGCACCCAACACCATTGATGGGGTAAAAAAATAAGCTACAATTCAATTCTATTATTTAAATCCTTAAAAATTATGCTCACCACCCCCATCAATATCTCTTTTGTGTTGCACAAAACTATAGTAGTCAAGATCTCAATCCTCCTGGACTAGAGAAAATTTATCCATAACAATCAAGGAAAGCTCGATTCTACTCAAGAGTGCTCACTACCA
>JASDQU010339316.1:0-10915 GCA_032191745.1 Picea mariana
ATTAACATTTCAATTGAACAAGTATTAACGTTGTCGTTAACAATATTAACATTGCGCTTAAACATCATCATTAACATTTTAATTTAAGCAAATATCAACCTTGCAAATTTGAACAAGTATTATCATGGCAGTTAAACAAATATTAACATATCGCTTTAAACATCATTATTAACATTGACTTTAAACAAATATTAATATTGGAATTCTAACAAGTATTTACAAGGTAGTTAAACATATATTAACATTGCGCTTTAGACTAGTATTAACCTCTCTATTTAAACAAATATTAATATTGCTTTTAATATTGCATTTTTGTTGCTTTTCATATTTTCCAAAGGAGCCGTATAACTCAACTCAATGTGCATCTAGTAGCTAGAAATTAGAGGCAATAATCAATGCATGAACTTACCATATAGACTCAATGAACTCACTATACATAAACTTTCCATACAACTCCGTATGCCTAACTTTCCATTTTTGATAAACTCAATAATTAATGCATCGACCTTCCAAAAACTCAATATACATAACCCTTTAGAAATTCAATACAATAAGGCAAAACGTCAGTATTCCGGAACAGACCTTCCAGCTGCAACGTTATTAACCATAATGGAAAAAAAAAAGGGCATTAGAACCCGACATTGCTTACCACACAAAAGCAGTTAACAAATTTAGTCATTAATTCCATATTGACTTAAAGGAAATAAGATAATGTTCACTCTGCTTTTACTCCCCATTTTCTCTAAAATTAATCTTTGTGAGGGATAAGGAAAGGCCATTATTAACTCCATAACTGTTATATATCAATCAATGGGTAACCTCGACTTGAACTCACGAGGTAACATTAATATTAAGGAAAAGGCAATATAAAAATAGCAAATTTAAATGACAATAATAAAAATGACAATACTGAAAATGCCAAATATCAAATATAAAAAGACCATATTTAAAGGTAACAATAATTTTAAGAATCGATGTACATAACTAACATCTTATTACATATTTGGTGGAATTAAAGCTTACCAGGTTAAATTCGTGTGCAGTAACAGGTAACCAAACAAACGCATACCCAAAACGCCCACGAAATAAATGCCACTGTATGCAATGAAAATGCAGAACCCAAAAAGGAAAACGCATCTATGATTTCGCCCAGGAAAGAGAATCGCAGACCCAGAATAAAATGCAGACCAATGGAGAAAAAAAACCGAAAGGTAATGATGCTCGGTCTGGAAGAGCACACGCTCAAAACGCATCCCAATATTAAATAAAGCACCCAATAGCACAGTTTCCCATTGTGCATACTAAACACCCAATCTAACAGATGCAAAATTGCCCCATGACCGTTGCAAAAATGCCCCATATCACCGTGGCCAAAAACACCCAAGAACAGATGCAATAATTCCCACTATCACAGTGGCAAAAACGCCCAAGAACAGATGCAAGAATGCACAATATCACAGTGGAAAATATGCCCAAGAACAGATGCAAGAATGCCCATTATCACAGTGGCAAAAACGCCCAAGAATGGATGCAAGAATGCCCATTATCATAGTGGAAAAAATGCCCAAGAACAGATGCAAGAATTCCCAATATCACAGTGGAAAAAATGCCCAAGAACATATGCAAGAATGCCCAATATCACAGTGGCAAAAACGCCCAAGAATAGATGCAAGAAAATCACAAAAATGCAGGAATTTATATTACAGTAACGCAGAGATTAATGGCCGATGTCGGCGGATAAATCAACAGAGACAAGTCTACCGGCAAGGGTGATTTCACAGATAGTTACAATTTCATCACTCAGCAATCGTTTAAAACTTTAAAGAGGTTCCACAAACATTGTACAATTTTATTATATGTAAATCGTCCAGGAAAACGACAAATGCAGCAACCCTTAAAACATTTCAATGCCATTTCACTTTTCCAACAACAGTCAGATCTACATCAGTTCTAGTGCCTTCTATTCTACCAAATAAGCGACCATACCTTAGCCTCTTCGCCTGCCTTGAAGGATGACCATGCCTCGATTGATGTCCCGTGCTCCTTGTCGCGTCCCGCGCTCCTTGGCTCTCCCGCTTGCCGACTGCAAAAAGCTCACCGGTACCTCCCAGCCAATCGCTAGGGGTACTCTGCTTCCCCCTTAGCCCCCCGAGCCGCAAAGGGGCCACACAAGATCCAGAGATAAGACTAGCTTCTCAGCTCGCCTCCACGGCTGAGCTACCACTCCAATACAGCTGAGATAAGCCCAACTCCTCACAAGCAATCCGTCAAGCCACAATCCGACAGTGTAACGTTACGCTAGAAGTTCATCCCTTCTTCCCTCTTTTCCCCTTATTTTATAGAAATTTGAGACCCACCTACTTTCCTAAATCATTATTAATTAAATTTTTATGACAAACCTCTAAAAATTCACTGCCGTCCAAGTGTCACTAATCCCCACGGTACTCCAAAAATTCATTTCTTTTTAATAATTAAAAGACTCAATTCCCTCACTCCCCCAAAAATCGCTCCTTAAATTACTCCTAGGGTTCCTAGATCCCCTCTCATGCTTTTAATAACTTTCCTAAAATGAAGTTGCTGATTTTTACTAACTCCTTAATTGTTGATTCCTTTTAGCTTTTTACCCTAGGTCCCCTACTTTCCATTATTAAGTTTCCTTTATTTCAAGTTTCCTATTTCTATTATTTATTTCTCTCTTGTTTTATTTTTTTATTACATTTTTTTTTATTATTTTACTTTTATTTTTAAAACCCAAAAAGATAAAAGCACTCATTAAACATTTCATTGTATTTCTAAAATCCTAACTTTTATACTCCCACACTTTCATTAGTTTATTTCTTCTTATCATTTAAAAACCATGGGTTTCAATTAATTTATCTCCCTCATTACTTTACCCCCCCCTTAATTTAAGAAGACTTTAACTAACACATAGGAGGGTTTTAGTTTACGCCTTTGCGTTTATTTTTTTTGCAGGGTCTATTCCTAAGGCTAGACCAAAATTTTATCTTAGAGATGTTTTTAAAATTAGGTTTAGATTTGAACTGGGCGACATTTTAATTAGGGGAGTCGTTTTGAGAATTTCTTCAGGCGTTAAGGTCTTAGGGCCATCTAGGTTTGTCTCAACATCATCATCAATGCGACGTGCCCTTCAGGACGCACTACGTGCTCCAAGGGTGCCACTCGCCTTGCTTCTTTTTGTTGCGCGACGTGCCCTTCAGGATGCACCACGTTCTCCAAGGGTGCCACTCACCTTGTTTCTTTCTGTTGTGCGACGTGCCCTTCAGGATGCACCACGTGCTCCAAGGGTGCCACTCGCCGACTTGACAGATTGGTAGACATCTATAACCCCTGGAGTCAACACTCCGCCAGGTGAACTTGTGGGAGAGTAAGGGCTCTAAGGAATAAGGCCCCCGCCTTATTGCGTGCCCCTTAGAATCATCGTGAGCGACTATCGCAGTCTTCCCTCACGGCATCGTGGATCCTCTCGAACTAGGTAATTGTTAACCTATAGTTCGAGCCACGGCGGGAGTGCTAGTAGGTTGTGGCAGGGCTGTTGTCCACATCTCTCCCTCAGTCTCTCTGGAAATCATGTGTGTCCCCTTTACTCCATATGTGATTCTGTTCAGCAAGCTATTGTCAGCCTGCATCATCAACCATCATGTCATAACATGTCAACAACATATCATCAAATCAATAAATATCATGGTAAATAAATCAACTCAATATCACACTCCCTGACTCAATCTGGAGTCCAAGGGTTCCGTCGATGCCTCGGCATCCTCTAGGTAAAAAACCTCGCACACTCAAATAAACTGAGTCAATAGCACCTTTATACAACAATAGTAAAACATCATGTCATCAACCATAACGCATCATCATCAAGGATAAGTGGTTTATCATCATAAAAATCCAGATCACTTGCGAGAAAGTGTCCTCAAGAATAAGTTTTGTCAGTGCGCCAGAGCGAGATATTACATACACCCCCTCTTGGTCTAAACTTCATCCCGAAGTTTCTCAGTAGAAATGCCGAAATAAATGTACCACAATATCATAAGTACCACAGTATCATAAGTCTATCTATCAAACAAAAATGGAAACTGCTGGCGCATATCATATGCGTCCTCCCAGGTCGCCGAGTGCGGACTATAACTGTCCCACTGGACCTTGACCTATTCTACTGTTCGACGCCGTAACTGTCGAACACAATGATCTAAAATGCGGATTGGCTTAGCCGTGAGCACTCCCTCGTCCGATACCTGCAAGGAACTCATGTCAATCACGTGTGTAGGATCACTAATATAATGTCTCAGAACAAATACATGAAAAACATCGTGCATGCGCCTCAAAGAATCAGGCAAGGCTAGTCGATAGGCCACCGGCCCCTTTCTCTCCACAATCTCGAAAGGTCCCATGAACCTAGGAGAGATTTTAGCTCCCTTTCCAAACTTTATCGAACTCTTATGCGGTTTTACTCGCAAGAAGACTCGATCGCTGACCTCGTAACTACGGTCAACTCGGTGCGCATCGGCATAACTCTTCTGTCGATCCTGTGCTTCTTTAATCCTTTGTCTTATGGTTTGCATCTGCTCTTCCATTTCTTGGATCGCTTCTGGTCCCACCAGGACCCTATCCTCAAGCCGATCCCAACTCAAGGGTGTCTGACATGGTCGCCCATAGAGAAACTCAAAAGACGCCATCTTAATGGTGCTCTGGTAACTGTTGTTATAATCAAATTCTACTAGTGGCAAGAATTCCTCCCAAAGCTTTTGTTGGTCCATCACGTACATGCGCAACATGTCTTCCAAGGTTTGGTTCGTACGTTCTGTTTGTCCGTCAGTCTCTGGGTGATACACAGTACTAAAGTTAAGTTGAGTTCCCAAGGCCTCTTGGAAACTCGTCCAAAATCGTCCTATAAATACCGATCCTCGGTCAGATATAATATTTTTAGGCACGCCATGTAGCCTCACAATCTCAATGATGAAAACTCTCGCTATGTCAGGTGCCTGATATGTCGTATGCACTGGAATAAAGTGAGCACTCTTCGTCAGATTGTCTACTACTACAAAAATCAAGTCATGTCTCCTTGCCGTCAGTGGCAATCCAACAATAAAATCCATCGAAATAAGTTCCCATTTTGATTCTGGAATAGCATGCGGTTGAAGTAGTCCTGTCGAGTGTCTATGTTCAGCCTTTACCTGTTGACACTCGATACATCTAGACACAAGGTTGACTATGTCGGCCTTCATTCCTTTCCAGAAGAACAAGGGCTTAAGGTCTGCCCTCATCTTCGTAACTCCCGGGTGAGCCATGTAAACTGCTCTATGAGCCTCGCTCAGGATCAACATCCTCAATTCGTCGTTTGGTGGTACGTAAATCCGACCTCTAAACCTCAATAACCCATCGCTGTCAAAAGTAAATCCCTCATATTGTGGTACCATCATAGTGTTTTTTCCGATAAAATCCTCGACTTCTTTGTACCAGTCATCGTCACGCTATAAAGTGAGAATCTTCTCACGTAGATTCGTCTAAAGAGGTAACACTGAAAAGATGCACGGCCTCTGACTCAAAGCATCTGCCACTCGGTTCACTGTTCCCTTTATGTAAGTAATCTCGAAGTCGTACTCGCTAAGCTATTCCGACCAATGTCGTTGTCACGCGTTCAGGTCGCTTTGCGTGAAAATGTGTTGTAGTCCACAATGATCAGTCTTTACTTCAAATTTTCGTCCAACAAGGTAGTGTCTCCAAACCTTCAAGGCATAAATGATGGCTAATAACTCCAAATCATGCGTCGCGTAGTTCTCCTCATGCCTTCTCAGCTTCCTCAAAATGTAAGCAATCACTCGTCCATCCTGCATCAAGACTCCGCCTAAACCTTCCTTAGATGCGTCAGTGCATACCAAGAAGTCAGCGTCCATGTCAGGGACCTTTAGTATCGGCCTTGTTGTCAACAACTCTTTAAGCCTCCTAAACGCTTCCGCGCATTTCTCTGTCCAAACAAACTTCTTGTTTTTCTTCTGCAATTCCGTGATTGGATTTGCTATCCTTGAAAATCCTTCGACAAACCGTCGATAGTATCCTGCTAAACCCATAAAACTACACACTTCTGTGACATTCGTCGGCGTAGGCCATTCCATAATAGCCTCAACCTTGGCTGGATCCACGGCGATACCTTCGCCAGAGATGACATGCCCTAAGTAGTGAATCCTCGATTGATAAAAAGAGCATTTGGACAACTTCCCATACAATTTGTGCTCTCGCAAACACTGTAGTACCAAGCGCAAGTGCTCATCATGCTCCTCCGTTGTCCAAGAGTAGATCAAAATATCGTCAATGAATACTTGGACGAACTTGTCCAAGTACTCGCGGAACACCCCGTTCATCAAAATCATGAATACCCCTGGGGCGTTTGTAAATCCAAATGGTGCAAAAAAAAAAAATGTTTAAGGTGTGTTTGGGGGTGTAGAAGCATCAACACACTTAACTATACAACACCACTCGACAACCAACAAGACGCAACCACGATGTTCAACACAAGAAGACTGAAGGCACACAACGCGTAACTGCAACAATATATGACCATAGGCACAAGGCGCACAACACAAACAATAAGACATTCTGGGGGCGCACAGTAAGAACACAA
Organism: Picea mariana; assembly: GCA_032191745.1. Lineage (NCBI taxonomy): Eukaryota > Viridiplantae > Streptophyta > Pinopsida > Pinales > Pinaceae > Picea > Picea mariana. Next base: position 6,641 of record JASDQU010339316.1, read on the forward strand.
AGGGAAGAATTCAAGGTGTAAGGGTTACTATTTCTACACAGGAAAGTAGGGCTTTTAGTCTTATGTCTTCTCGAAAGAATATTAGACAGGCTCCTGGCGACGGCTCAGGCAGGAACTAGTAACCTCCGTCAGGCGTGTTGCAAGAGTGGAACCCTGTCTTTAAAGGGCCCGAGACTCTTGATACGGCACTGGATCCTTTACAGAAAATACACTCAGACATATATGCTAAGGCCACAGAAGGTGTCTATATCCCTCCCGACACAAGCAGACCAATCGACAACTTTTTACAACCCAGTGCAACCATAGATGAAAGAGCAACCACGTCTTCTACAGAAGGCACAAGACAAGGACTCGGACGACAACCAATTAAAATTAATGACCAAGCAATGTCTATGACTCATCCGTGATTGAATACTAGCCAAATTCTCCATATTATCTCACCTTGCCTCCCAATTTATTACCATACTTTACAATGACCTTACAAGGGTTAATTCTGCGCTTTAAACATCATCAATAACATTTCAACTTAAACAAATATTAACATTTCAATTGAACAAGTATTAACGTTTCTGTTAACATTATTAACATTGCGCTTAAACATCAGCATTAACATTTCAATTTAAGCAAATATCAACCTTGCAAATTTGAACAAGTATTATCATGGTAGTTAAACAAATATTAACATATCGCTTTAAACATCATTATTAACATTCACTTTAAACAAATATTAATATTGCAATTCGAACAAGTATTTACAAGGTAGTTAAACATATATTAGCATTGCGCTTTAGACTAGTATTAACCTCTCTATTTAAACAAATATGAATATTGCTTTTAATATTGCATTTTTGCTGCTTTTCATATTTGCCAAAGGAGCTGTCTAACTCAACTCAATGTGCATCTAGTAGCTAGAAATTAGAGGCAATAATCAATGCATGAACTTACCATATAGACTCAATGAACTCACTATACATAAACCTTCCATACAACTCTGTATGCCTAACTTTCCATTTTTKATCAACTCAATAATTAATGCATCGACCTTCCAAAAACTCAATATACATAACCCTTTAGAAATTCAATACAATAAGGCAAAACGTCAGTATTCYGAAAYAGACCTTCCAGCTGCAACGTTATTAACCATAATGGAAAAAAAAAGGGCATTAGAACCYGACATTTCTTACCACACAAAAGAAGTTAACAAATTTAGTCATTAATTCCATATTGACTGAAAGGAAATAAGATAATGTTCACTCTGCTTTTACTCCCCGTTTTCTCTAAAATTAATCTTTGTGAGGGATAAGGAAAGGCCATTATTAACTCCATAACCATTATATATCAATCAATGGGTAACCTCGACTTGAACTCACGAGGTAACATTAATATTAAGGAAAAGGCAATATAAAAATAGAAAATTTAAATGACAATAATAAAAATGACAATACTGAAAATGCCAAATATCAAATATAAAAAGACCATATTTAAAGGTAACAATAATTTTAAGAATCGATGTACAGAACTAACATCTTATTATATATTTGGTGGAATTAAAGCTTACCAGGTTAAATTCGCGCACAGTAACAGGTAACCAAACAAACGCATACCCAAAACGCCCGCGAAATAAATGCCACTGTATGCAATGAAAACACAGACCCCAAAAAGGAAAACGCATCTGTGATTTCGCCCAGGAAAGAGATCGCAAACCCAGAATAAAACGCAGACCATAACCATTTAAACGCAGACCAATGGAGAAAAAAAAATGAAAGGTAATGATGCTCGGTCTGGAAGAGCACGCGCTGAAAACGCAACCCAATATTAAATAAAACACCCAATAGCACAATTTCCCACTGTGCATACTAAACACCCAATCTAACAAATGCAAAATCGCCCCATGACCGTTGCAAAAATGCCCCAAATCACCGTGGCCAAAAACGCCCAAGAATAGATGCAAGAATGCCCATTATCACAGTGGAAAAAATGCCCAAGAACAGATGCAAGAATTCCCAATATCACAGTGGAAAAAACGCCCAAGAACAGATGCAAGAATGCCCATTATCACAGTGGAAAAAATGACCAAGAACAGATGCAAGAATGCCCATTATCACAGTGGAAAAAATGCCCAAGAACAGATGCAAGAATGCCCAATATCACAGTGGCAAAAACGCCCAAGAACAGATGCAAGAATGCCCAATATCACAGTGGCAAAAACGCCCAAGAACAGATGCAAGAAAATCACAAAAATGCAGGAATTTATATTACAGTAATGCAGAGATTAATGGCTGATGTCGGCGGATAAATCAACAGAGACAAGTCTACCGGCAAGGGTGATTTCACAGATAGTTACAATTTCATCACTCAACAATCGTTTAAAACTTTAAATAGGTTCCACAAACATTGTACAATTTTATTCTATGTAAATCATCCAGGAAAACGACAAATGCAGCAACCCTTAAAACATTTCAATGCCATTTCACTTTTCCAACAACAGTCAAATCTACATCAGTTCTAGTGCCTTCTATTCTACCAAATAAGCGGCCATACCTTAGCCTCTTCGCCTGCCTTGAAGGATGACCACGCCTCGATTGATGTCCCATGCTCCTTGCCGCATCCCGCGCTCCTTGATGCTCCCGCTCGCCGACCACAGAAAGATCACCGGTACTTACCAGCCAATCGCTAGGGGTACTCTGCTTCCCCCTTAGCCCCCCGAGCCGCAAAGGGGATACACAAGATCTAGAGATAAGACTAGCTTCTCAGCTCGCCTCCAAGGCTGAGCTACCACTCCAATACAGCTGAGATAAACCCAACTCCTCACAAGAAATCCGTCAAGCCACAATCCGGCAGCGTAACGTTATGCTAACAGTTCATCCCTTCTTCCTTCTTTTCCCCTTCTTTTATAGAAATTTGAGACCCACCTACTTTCCTAAATCATTATTAATTAAATTTTTATGACAAACCTCTAAAAATTCACTGTCGTCCAAGTGTCACTAATCCCCACGATTCTCCAAAAATTCATTTCTTTTTAATAATTAAAAGACTCAATTCCCTCACTCCCCCAAAAATTGCTCCTTAAATTACTCCTAGGGTTCCTAGATCCCCTCTCATGCTTTTAATAACTTTCCTAAAATGAAGTTGTTGATTTTTAGTAACTCCTTAATTGCTGATTCATTTTAGCTTTTTACCCTAGGTCCCCTACTTTCCATTATTAAGTTTCCTTTATTACAAGTTTCCTATTTCTATTATTTATTTCTCTCTTGTTTTATTTTTTTATTATATTTTCTTTTATTATTATTTTACTTTTATTTTTAAAACCCAAAAAGATAAAAGCACTCATTAAACCTTTCATTGTATTTCTAAAATCCTAACTTTTATACTCCCACACTTTCATTAGTTTATTTCTTCTTATCATTTAAAAACCATGGGTTTCAATTTATTTATCTCCCTCGTTACTTTACCCCCCCCCCTTAATTTAAGAAGACTTTAACTAACACATAGGAGGGTTTTAGTTTACGCCTTTGCGTTTATTTTTTTTGTAGGGTCTATTCCTAAGGCTAGACCAAAATTTTATCTTAGAGATGTTTTTAAAATTAGGTTTAGATTTGAACTGGGCGACATCTTAATTAGGGGAGTCGTTTTGAGAATTTCTTCAGGCGTTAAGGTCTTAGGGTCATCTAGATTTGTCTCAACATCATCATCAATGCGACGTGCCCTTCAGGACGCACTACGTGCTCCAAGGGTGCCACTCGCCTTGTTTCTTTCTATTGCGCAACATGCCCTTCAGGACGCACCACGTGCTCCAAGGGTGCCACTCACCTTGTTTCTTTCTGTTGCGCAACGTGCCCTTCAGGATGCAACACATGCTCCAAGGGTGCCATTCGCCGACTTGAGGGATTGGTAGACATCTATAATCCCTGGAGTCAACACTCCGCCAGGTGAACTTGTGGGAGACTAAGGGCTCTAAGAAATAAGGCCCCCGCCTTATTGTGCGCCCCTTAGAATCATCGTGAGCGACTGTCACAGTCTGCCCTCATGGCATCGTGGATCCTCTCGAACTAGGTAATCGTTAACCTACAGTTCGAGCCACGGCGGGAGTGCTAGTAGGTTGTGGCAGGGCTGTTGTCCACACCTCTCCCTCAATCTCTCTGGAAATCATGTGTGGCCCCTTTACTCCATATGTGAGTCTGGTCGGCAAGCTATCGTCAGCCTGCATCATCAACCATCATGTCAGAACATGTCAACAACATATCATCAAATCAATAAATATCATGGTAAATAAAT
>JASDQU010339317.1:0-12488 GCA_032191745.1 Picea mariana
TTTAGAAAGTCCTCCTATAGATGCCATTTTCTTTCTTGAGATGATCTCTTCCCTAGTTAACATGCAAAACTCAAATCCAAACATCAACTAGCTTTGATACCACTTGATCCGTCAGGATACTTTAATGACTTATGGTTGAGTTTTAATTTTGCATGCATTAATTAACCATTTGAGAAACTTAGTGAATGAATGAGGAAAGAAGAGGAATTATGACAGCCATATACACATATGCAAATCTGAAATGAAATAATAGATAGAAAACCATAACATGCAGATTGATAACGGAGTTCGGCTCAACTTTGCCTACGTCTCCGAGCCTTTTCTCTGTGGGAGAGGCTTCTTTATTTCTATTCAAATGCTCAAAAGTACATCGCTGCAATGCCAAATGTCTACAAGACTGATCTGGTCATGTTTTTCCATATCTCAAGAACCATGCAAAGAAAACAGCACGCGAAACGGACATCCAGAGCTCCCAGAAATGGTCCGACAACGTCTCCACCTCAAAAGCTTCTCTGCCTCAAACTGGCTTTGGCTTGGCTTCTCCTCAGCATCATTCTGCTCTAAATGCCCCCAATGTTGTCCCCTTGGCCTCAAACAGGCCTTGGTTATATAGTTTGGAAGGTATTTGCTCATCTCCAACTTCCTCCAAGAAGTTAGGCTCCAAAACTACCCAATAACTCCCAAAAACCATTAACAAAGCTTAATTACAATTAAAAAATAAAAAGTTGGTTTAAAAAAAAACCCACTTTTAACTATATTATGGGCATAATCCCCTTAGCCTTGGGCACGTGCACCTTTTGGAACGGTCCTATGGGCCATGTGGCCAAGCGCTGGCCACCCCTTTCGCGCGCCCTATTGGATTGACACTCGGTCCTGTGGCAGTGGTTACGGAACCACGGGCTTATAGTTATAACTCCCCGCACATATAACTGTTATAACCATTACATAATCCGTTGCAACCATAATATAAAATGTCCATTCAATGGTAACGGTCCCCCGCGCTCCCAGTTGTATGGTGAGGTTATGTGGTAGGCGCCGAGGGATGGGGCTAGCCCCGGCCCTTTTTACCGCCAACCAAACCTTCCAACGAACTTAAATATACAATAGGCCATTTACATAACAAGCTCCAATGCATGGCGTAGTGGTCACATGAACTTTGTTGAAGATCTATCGGTGGGGGGAAGGTCACCGGTTCGAATCCAGTCCAAACCATAACTTTTACACCAAAAACCGACAGCCAATTACGGGGTGCCACGTGGCAACCCACGACTGGGCCACGTGGCACCATAAAAACCAATCAATACATGCCATGTGTCAATCACCTATTGGTCCATGTGCCAGAGCCGCACTGCCACATCAATTTGTCGTGTCAGCCCTGTTGTACGTGTCGTCTATATGGACATGCCACGTCAGTGTCCGTACGGACTGTACGAACTGCACAGTTAACAATTTTTTTTGCCTATTTGACTTTTCAGACAAAATGTGATATCTTCTCCATATGGACTCCGTTTGACAAAGTAAATATACCACCGGAATCAGGAAGACGAGACGGACGCAATGGCATGGGTTTCGTCGCATTCCGAGCACTTTCATTTTTGAGTATTTTTTAATCTCTATCAGGCTTCTGGATCCGATTTCGAATCACTTTCATTAACCTCCATAACCACTCCAGATGAGCTAAGGACCAATTCATCATCATTTATATCTTCTATAGTTTTTATTTTCTTAGGATGACATTATGTCCCTTTGCTGTTGGTCCCTGTAGAACATTAAACATATGTGAATTAATAGATTGTTTGAAACATGTTATCCAATATTTTTAAGTATATTATTAATGAAAATTCAAAAAATAATTCATATTCAATAGAATTTTCCATTCACTTGATTCTTCCTTTTGAAAATTTTCCATCAAGCTTTTACGCTCTTCTACACTTAGATCACAAAGAATATTATCTAGCTTCCTCATTTTATGGCTCTACAGGACACACACTAACCAATACATATTAGTTAAACTTACATATAGTTCAAACATATTAGTTTTGTATAGAATTTACAAAGAACTTGTCTTTTTAGCATATTAATTTTGTACAAAATTTACAAAGAACTTGGCTTTTCTGCCTTTTGGATGTATTATCATTGTGTTGATCAAAATTTGTGTTACTTGAACTATTCTCACACATTTTTTATCAATATATATCTTGTACCATTCAATACACAAGCTACTAAATATATTTTATAAATAAATCACATAATTTTCTGCCAAAAAAAAAACAATTCGGTGTGCTTTCATAATACAAAAACATCGGTGTGTTCCATATATGAAATGCACCTATATCAAAAATAGATTTTTTAAAAACCATAAATTACAGTGTGATATGTATCATTATCAACACTAATCCAATAAAAAAAATAAAATGAAAATAAAAAAATACCATGAACAAATAAAATTACACATAGATGAACGAATTTTTTTAATTATGTTGCAGCATTACCGATGCATTTTATCTGAAAGCACACCAATGCGTTAGATTGAATTAGGCACACCGATAGCTCAAAACAGTTTTTAAAAAAATGTGACAGGGCCGAGAGGGTTTGGATCTAATGCATAACATGTCAAACGCCTTTTATATGGAAACATAAACCCATTAAATCTAAAATTCCCAAAATGAAAAGATGTAATTATCAAGTGATAGAGGGAGTTAAACCCTAAGGTGAAATTTTGCAGTCACATAAGCAAGAAGAAGGGTTTAAGGTAAGTATGAATTTTTTTTATTTTTGTTTTCTAAATTTTACTTAAATATGAAAAGAGATACAAATTGTAAAAAAAATATTATTAAAATCAACAGTATGCAGGGTTTTGAGTGAATCACAAAACCCTTCAAATTATAATTTTCTGAATAATTTTGTTGCTCCAAAAGGGTTTTGAATGAATCACCATACCCTTCAAATTTTTATCTTATGAATAAGTATCTTGTTCCAAAGTATTGATCTCTTGCTCCCCTGTATGTATCTCTTGCAAATCTCTCCCCTATAAATTTTGGCAAAATAACAAAACACTGAATAACTTATAACCCAGGAATTTTTTTATGAAAAGGATTTTAAATGAATTACCATAACCTTCAAATTTTGATCTTTTGAATAATCATGTTGTTCCAAAGTATTATGTTGCTTCACAATGCTCTCCGGTATGGCTCTCTTGCAAATATATCCACTATAAATTTTGGTAAAATAATGAAACAGTGAATAGAATTTTACTATTTAAATGACTTTATAAAATTGGATTTTAAATTTCTGCTCATTTTTCAATTGTAAAAAAACAAAGTCGCATTTTTTTTAAGATTTTCGAAACTCCGGTGTGTCTATTAATATAACACACTAGTGCATTTTTGTATACATCACACCAATGCGCTTAAAATTTTTGGAGCATCGATATCAGATAATTCTTTTTTATTTATTTACGAACTAGTGTGACTCATAAATAAACTCCCTAGTGCTTTATATTGTTATATACGCATCGGTGTGTGTTGTTTATAAGCACATCATTATGCTTTCAAATTTATCTAAATTTTTATTTGCACACAAAATAGTATATTCATCTTAAATTATCTTTTAGGATGCATCCACATGACTTGCAGTACTCCATAGTATACATTATCCTCTTAAAGTTGCCTTATTCTTAAAAATGTATTGTTGATTTTACTCAAATTAAGGGAGAAAAGATTATAATATCAAATGGTCAATTCTTCAAATTCTATCCCGTCCCATATTTCTAAAATTCCATCGCGGAGTTCTCCCTTTCCATCTCTAGTAAGTTCATATTTTATTTATATTACGATTATCTAATTGTGTGTTGTTTAAATAAGCACATCATTATGCTTTCAAAGTTATCTAAATTTTTATTTGCACACAAAATATTGTATTCATCTTAAATTATCTTTTAAGATGCATCCACATGACTTGCAGTACTCCATAGTATACATTTTCCTCTTAAAGTCGCCTTATTCTTAAAAAATTGCCATTGATTTTACTCAAATGCATGGAGAAAGGCTTATAATATCAAATGGTCAATTCTTCAAATTCTATCCCATTCCATATTGCTCAAACTCCATCGCGGAGTTCTCCCTTTTCATCTCCAGTAATTTCATATTTTATTTATATTTCGATTATCTTATTGAATTTAATTTTTTTATCCTAATTTTTTTATCCTTTTCAATCTGAATAAAAATTTATCCAAAATTGTAGGATCATGATTCAGAATTGAGTTCAAATGTAGATAATATTCCACCAATTCAAAAACGTCAGAAGCTCTTATCAGGAGAAACATACTACAAGAAGTTGGTAGATGAAAATGGACAACCGCTTTATGTTGTCAATAGTAACATGCCATCTTCCAGCCACAATCTTCGATATGAGACGGTAATAATTAATGTTGGGTATAATGTGATTTGAACAAACCAATTTCATTGTGCTTATTAATATCATCAATGTACTAATGTTCAATATTTTTGAAATTAGGATTATGATGATGATTGACCTACCTATCATCTTCTGTTGTACCCCACTAAAATGTAAAATCGAGAGAATGCCACAATAAGAGCACAAATCGGAGAGGAAGCATGCGAATAATAGTTGAATCAACCACCTATTCAATTCCCACTACATCCAAATTCACCAATTAGGAATGAATACAACAATAGTAGTTCTTCACGAGTTGAAAATGGACTCAATTAAATAGAGGTTGGTATGGATGATTATTTGCAGGATATACCTGCCATGGAGACAATGTTGTTAGATGCATTCTAGAATGATGAGCGAGGGGATGATGCTCATATCACTGATACCTTATTCGAATGTTTGAAATCGGCTTCCACCACCCCTCCCTTTGGACCTAGCCGGTCAAATTCTAACCAATTGGGGATAACAATGTTACTGTACAACTTGAAAGAAAATTTTGGCATGTTAAATGCATGTTTCTCGACAATATTGAGGTAAATTACCATCATTAAGTCCCCTATAATTTGAGAAATCTTGTCACACATTCAACATTAAAAATGATTGATTTTATGAACTGTAAATGGCATTGTACATTTCTATTTCCCACTAACTACAGGTTATTCAAAAATAAGGTTCTTCTGGGTGATAATGTCTTTCCTGGTATCTACGAAGAGGCAAAGAAAATGTTGAAAATATTGGGTGTTGACTACATATCATATCATTCATGTCTGAATGATTGTATTCTATATAGGGGATAATATGCAGACAAAGAGATATGTCTGAAATGTGGGCATGAGAGAAATCATAAATCAAATAAAAAAGGTAAATCACATGGTACTCCTCATAAGATATTGAGGCACATGCCTATAATCCCAAGGATTCAAAGGCTCTTTCATTGCAAATAATTAGATATGTTGCAGGTATGGCATGCCTCACACAAAAATGAGTTGGGAATTATGTGAATCCAAATATATTCAATATCCATGAAGCATATAGAGGATACATGGCCCGGAAAATTCAAGGATGAAGTACGAATTCTATGACTAATCATAGCCATGGATGGCATCAACCCATATTCCCTCCAAAACACCAACTGTTATTTTTGGCCTGTAGTGGTGATCAATAAAAATATCCCCCCATGGTTGTCCGTGAAGAATTAACATCTTATGTTGGCTCTCATAGTCCCTAGTATAAGATAAGTGAAGAATATGAATGACTACCTATAAATTTAAGGTACCAGATCTATTATATTAGTAGAAAAGAGAAATAATGCAGAGAATAACATGGAGATATCAATAGAAGACAGAAATACTACATAGATAACAACGGAAAAACAAATTATATGGAACCACAACACCATAATTATACATTTATTCATAAGAAAAAATGTTCACTTGCCTCTTCGAGGGGGAAACCTCCAACATAGCAAATCTCTATTACAATAATTCTCAAGACAAACGTCTCATACCCTCTACTCCTATTTATACTAAATCTATCTATCCAAAAGAACAATGTAGAGGAATATCCTTATAGAAGCGGAAGCTTCTATTAGGTCTTCTTACATTTGACTTATTCTTCCTTATTTCTAGGCCTTATTAATCTTGGCCTTTATTACATGGAAATATATTATTCTACCTACGTGAGGGTTTAAGGAGGTTAGTTTCGTAACATTCCCTCCACCTTAAAAATATCCTTGTATTTAAGGCTTTAGATGGGGAAATTGTTGTAGAATGGTAGTTGGCTCACAGGTGGTGTCGGCTGGAGTTGTATTTTTCCACTAGACTAACACTTACTTGATGGTGCGTTGATGAAGACGATGCTCAATTTGGTCAATAACTGCGTGTGGTTGCAACCAAATGGGACCTTATTCATACAACTCCGGAAGGATGGTTTGAATTTGGCACTTAGTTCCAATCACCTTCTTTAAGAAGGAGACATGAAAAACATGATGGAACTTAGAATGACTGAGAAAATCTAAATGATAGGCCACCTGTCCCACTCGCTTGAAAACTGTATAAGGACCATAAAATTTGGGTGCCATTTTTTGATAATGGTCAACCTTGAGTGAAGTTTTCTTATAAGGTTGTATTCAAAGAAACACTTGGTCTCCTTCAGCAAATTGACATTCGAAGCAACCTTGATCTTCTTGTTGCTTCATGCGATTCTGAGCCATGACCAAATTCTCCTTGAGGGTACATAGAATATCCTCTCAAACTGTAAGTGTTTGGTCAACCTCCTAGACCTTTGAGACACCTTGTATGTATGAGAGAACTAAAGGGGGATTTTGTCTATATACTGCTTCAAAAGGAGTCACGTGAGTAGTTGTATGGTAAGAGGTGTTGTACCACTATTCATATAGTGGTACCCATTGATCCCACTGATGTTTCCTTTCAGATGCAAAACACCTCAAATATGTTTCCAAACACTTGTTGACCACTTCAATTTGACCATCAGTATGGGGATGATAAGATGTGATGAGATGCAATTGGGTTCCCTGTAGCCTTAACAGTTCTAGCCAAAAATTGTTGGTGAAAGTGGGATCTCGATCAGAAACAATAGAATGAGGCATGCCATGAATCTTGAAGATATGATCCATGAAAAGTTGAGCCATAATGGAGGTGGTAAATGGGTGTTGAAGAGCACATAAATGAGCATACTTGGAAATATGATCAACGACCACCATGATGACTGACTTATTGCCCGATTTAGGTAATACCACAATAAAATCCATAGAGATGTCCCTCCAAATAGCTAGTGGAATCGGAAGTGGTTGTAGTGTGTCGGGAGATTTACCTATTTCACCCTTGTTGTGTTGAAAAACATCACATTCTTCCACAAAAGTGCAAATGTCCTGTTTCATACCATCCTAGAAAAAATAGCGTTTGACCCGGTCATAGGTTTTGGTAAACCTTGAGTTCCCAACTATGGGTGTAGCATGAAGTTCATAAAGAAATGTGGATTTAAGTTGTGACTGTTTACTTAAATACAAATGTCCTTTGTAGCGAAGCTCATCATTGTGCCAAGAGTACCCAGGGGAAACTGGAGAATTGGCTTGCAATTGTTGGATCAGATGCGAATTTTTTGGATCTTGTAGCCATTCCTGGTGAACATCTTGGAGCCAATATTGGACAATGAAAGAGAGGGAAAAAAGGACCCTTCGTCTTCATATTTTATGGAAAGAGCATCAACAACCAAATTTTCCTTTCCTTTCTTGTAAATTATATCATGATCATATCCAAAGAGCTTAGTCACCCATTTTGTTGCTCCAGGGAGGAAGGTCGACGCTCCAGAAAATATTTGAGGCTTCTAATATCCGTCTTAATTTGGAAGTGTTTCCCCATTAGATAAGGGCTCCAGAGATCCATTGCATGCAGAATAGCCAAAATTTCCTTTTCATTGATTGATTGGCCTAAATTTCACTCTTACAGTTGTTTTGTTGGTATAGGCCAAAGGTCGGCCATATTGCATAAGGACTACTCCAATTCCTCTCCCTGACGCATCACATTCGAGGACAAAGGTCTTGGTGAAATCAAGAAGGGCCAGAACCTGAGCGGTGTACATAGTCACCTCCAAGACTTGAAAGGCCTGATCAACTACGAGGTTCCAAGTGAAAGAATTATTTTTAAGGAGAGCAGTGAGAGGAACCACAATATTTCCATAATTCTTAACAAACTTGCAATAATATCCTCTTAAACCCAAAAACCCACGTAATATTTTGATGGTCTTGGGGAGAGGCCAATCCTGCATAGCTTCAATATTATGAGGATCCACCCTAACACCTGCCTTGCCAAAAATATGACCCAAGTACTCAACTTCTGAGGCTCCAAAATAACATTTAGACTGTTTGAGGAAAATTTGGTGCTGAGAGACTAGATGTAGAACTCGATCCACATGAGAAATATGCGTTGTCCAAGTTTTACTGTAGATGAGAATATCATCAAAGAAAAATAAGACAAAATGATAGAAGACATGATTCATGAAGCTTTGGAAAGTGGAGGGAGCATTACACAAGCCAAATGGCATGAACAAAAACTCATAGTGGCCCTCATGAGTTTGAAATGTAGTCTTAGGAATGTCTTCCTCTTTCATACGTATTTTGTGGTAGCCAGAACGAAGATCAATTTTAGTAAATAACTAGGCACCACTCAATTCATCCAAGAGATCATCAATGATGTGAATGGGAAACTTGTCCTTGATGGTGAGTTTATTGAGGGCAGGAAAGTTAGGAAACATGCACCAAGTACCTTATTTCTTGAGTACCATGACCACAAGAGAAGAATAAGGGTTGGTACTAGAGCGGATAACACCCGCTTGGAGCAACTCCTGCACAATTTTTTCAATTTCATTCTTTTTGGAAAATGGATGACGATAAGGGTGAACATTGGGAAGAAGAATACCAGGAACAAGGGGGATGGAATGATCATGAACACCACGAGAAGGCAGAAGTCCTTGAGGAGTGAAAAAAATATATTGATGTTTGGAGAGGATAGCTTGGAGGTCAGGATGCACAGAGGGTGTCTCAAATACTTGAATGGAATGGAGTTGAGCAATTATATCAGAGTGACCTTTATTGAGGATATTTTCCATGTGATGGGAACTGATGATCTCAGGCGAACCGAATGTGAGGCCTTAGAATTGATATTGTTGTCCCTCATGTTGGAATTTCATGGTTAATGCCTTAAAATCCATGAGAATGGGACCCAAAGTGCATAACCATTCAACATCGAGCATAATTTCATAACTATCCATATCAATGGAAAATATATGAGATTTCAAGTGGTACTGTCCAATTTGAAGATGTACATTTTCACAACACCCACCACATTTCACAGGCCCACCATTGGCTATCATGATTTGAAAATTATTGATGACACGAATATAGAAATTGGTTTCCTGGGCAATGCGATGATAAATAAAATTATGGGTGCTACCACTGTCAACAAGGATGATGGATTTCTGATGTTTAATATATCCAATGAGCTTTAGGGTTTGTGGAGCAGAGAAGCTAGTGAGGGCATGCAAGGAAATGAGTGGGTCAAATTCAGGTGGGTCAGCGGGCTCCTAGGTAGCATCGAGAAGGGAAACAGTCATGTCTTCTTCAACAACATCTTATAAGATGGCCATAAAAAAAATTTGTTCCTTATACTTGTAACCCGAAAAATATATTTCATCGCAATTATATCAAAGACCCTTGAGTTGGCATTCAACCATTTCAGCCCTAGTTAATTTATGGACCTTTATGGGAGTGGCAGGAAGGGAAGGATTTGTGGGTCGAGGGAGAGGAACAAAAGATGGTTTTTTATTTCTGGGAAAAAACCACTTGGTGGGCCTCTTTGGAATGTTTAGTAGCTTCCTACCAAGTCTGAGGGAGAGCCATGAAAACTTGGGCTCAAATTTCATCATTAAGGCCACTGATAAATAATTCCTAGAAGAACACATCTAACATGCCCTCGGTTCAAAAGGCCAAATTCTCAAAAGAAGTTATAAAGTCTTCCATTGTGCTAGACTATTTCAACTTGGTGAAATGACCAAGATAGTGGGTATCAGTTTCAAAGTGTTTACAGAGCTCGACAACAAACTGGGTCCATGAAATATACCCGTGACGATATTTTTTACACCATTTCCACCATTTCCAGCGTTCAGGATCCAGATAGAGAACAACATAGTGAAGTTTGTCCAACTCATCAGTAATGCCATGCAGAGAAAAATAATGCCCCATCTGAGTGATCCAACCTTTGGGATCGGAGCCATCAAATACATTGACCTCAACGTAGGTACTAGAAGGGTCATGATAAAAGGAGTTGGATTGAAAATGCAGAGAATGAGAGGAATCAACACCATCTGGTTGGTCCGAGGAGGAAGGATCTAGAGTTCGGTTCAACAACTGGTTGACAGTAGACTAGAGGGTATTAAATTGGTTCATGAATTTGGCATCCATGGTGTCAATTTTGTTTTGGACTTGGGTCTCAAAAATGTCAAGGAGAGAATTGGTAGAGCCAATATCAAATGCCACTTGTTGGAGGGACTTGTTGGTTTGATTGATGGAAGATTGCATGTCTTGGTTGCGAGTGTTGGCCATTTGGAGATGGGGTGTGCTGGAAAGGGAAAATGAGTGGGTGGGACCACATAAAAAATACTTATAAGTGATAGGTACCACTACGATCTGGATGAGAAGGGGAATATAATGGGAGAGGTGGAAAAATAGGGACGCTGGGAAGGGGTCAGTTTCACTGAAGAAAAAGGATTAAAAATGAAAGGAATGAGTGCGATCAAGGCGAAAAATGGAATCCAATGGGATAGTTCCCAAATAAGTGTGTTAGCGAGATCACCATTTTTTTTTACTCCCATAGAGTTACACTCCGATATGAAAAATATTACAGTGGTTAAATGCCCAAATTATTAATAGGAAGAAATGTGTAGGAATTTCACAACTCAAATGTAGGAGTGAGGTTGCATGACAATAGATATTATCTATTTTTTTTTTGTTTCTGTCCCAAGAGTTAGGGTATTCATGGTTTCTACATACAAGGGTTTTCCTTGTGTTATAGCTCTCTTATATATGTGTGGGGTCCAACAGTAGTACTCAACCCAATATCTTAGGGCACCAACTAAGGAGGCTAGACTGTGCCCTTAGCCGTACTACCTGACTACCTAGGTACTAGAGAGTATCTTCCCGAGTGATGTTCTTGGTGACACTATAGAAGTCAGGCGACCGATCAGTTTATCTACGGAGGGATTTAGGAGATCTAGGTCGATCCATATACAAGTGTTGTCCGATGCACTACCACTCGAAGGGGTACCAACAAGGGTTACAAGGGTGGCCAACAATGTGCACTTAAGTACCACTTGTATTTACTGTGTGTATGCTTCCCCAACCATAGATTTATGTGTTGAACGACAAATTTTTGTAGCTTTAAGATGTCGGAGTACGTCTCTACCCTGAAAAAAAATTAACCCACAATTTTTTGCCAAGGAAAGTGCTCTGATACCAGTTGTAAGGTACCAGATCTATTATATTAGCATAAAAGATAAATAATGCTTATACTAACATAGATATAGCAACAGAAGATGGAAATAATGTAGAGATAACAAAGAAACAACAAATTATATGGAGCCACAACACCAGAATTATACCTTTTATTTATAGGAAACAATGTCCACTTGCCTCTTCGAGGGGGAAACCTCCAGCAGAGCATATGCCTATTACAATAATTCTTAATACAAGATTATCATACCCTCTACTCTTATTTATACTAAATCTATCTATCCAAAAGAACAATCTAAAGGAAGATCCTTCTAGAAGAGGAAGCTTCTATTGGGTCTTCTTACATTTGACTCGTTCTTCCTTATTGATAGGCTTTATTAATATTGGCATTTATTACATGGAAATATATTATTCTTCCTACGTGAGGGGTTAGGGAGGTTATCTCCCTAACAACAACCATTGGTAGATGAATTGAAGGAATTATTGGAAGGGATACATATATATGATTTATCAAGACCCATCGCAACAGAGAGGAGTTTTATGTTGTATGGCATATGTTCTTACACCACACATGATTATCCAGGCTTAGAAGTTTGCTCTGCTAAATTACATGTTTATTGATTTGTTTATATATGTAACAATATTTTCTGGCATATTTAATTCATTGTGATTGTTTTGATCTTCAACACTAACATGCTATGTATACATTAATAATTTCAAAGGTCTTGTAACAAAAGGCTATCATGGATGTAAATGGTGTTGACCTTCTCTGAAAGCTAGGTAGTCCAACCACCTATGAAAGCCAGTGTATGACTAATCCAAGGTATTCCTCCCAGAACAACACCCTTACAAACGAAAAACATCTTCTTTCAATGGTAAACTAGAGCACACCCAAAGGCCTGCAATAATGACACCAACAGAATGGCTTAAAGCATATGAGAGAGATAAGGATAAGGAGATTACATAAATTTTCTATTCAAATGGGGAGCCTATGTTCGATGATCTAGAA
>JASDQU010339318.1:0-10906 GCA_032191745.1 Picea mariana
GTTTTTAGTATTGGCTTGAATATCTCTTGGCTAGGGTTTGGACTATCTGATCAACTTTTTGTGATGTGATATCCTTGGGGAAAGGTGTGCTACCCTTTGTTTGGCTATCTAGCCCAGGGCTTTCTTCCGAAAGAATTCTCAGTCAAGGTTAAGGTGCTCGGAGGGTGGCTTTGGCCTATGGTTGGGTGACAAGGGTATCACCAATGGTAAAACGAGCACACAATATTCTATATTCTAACAGTGGCCTATGTCTAGCATGGCTCACAGCTGCGATTCCTCAGAGTTCTAGAATTGAGATTCTAGACCAATTGCACTGGAGGCCCGAATAAGGAGAAGGATTGCCTGAGGGACTGCATGGCAGAGAAAGGTGGAGGTCCATTCTCTCGGGTGGTGCAAGTTGGGTAGAAGAGAGATGGGTACTAGGATTGTTGTGAGTGATGGGAAGCCTATGAGAGCTTGAGAGCTGATTGGTTTGGGAAGCCAAGTTCACTTTGGAACCATCCTTGTGGATTCATAGCCCTGGATCGGGGGTGACGCTGTTGTTGATATTTGGAGCAGTAGTGTCTATGGTTGGGTGGAACGCCCTTGGTTTGAAGCTAGTTGGTCTCATCTTTCATAAAGATAAGTGCTCTCTGTTGTGATATTATTATTTGTCCATGAATGTTTTTTCGTTGTATATTTAATTATCATTAATTGAATCTTTAGAACATTCATGCTTGCTGGATATTACTGTGCATGTCATTAATTCTCTTATCTTATGCATATTTAATAAATAAAGAAGGTATCGGTCTGAGAAAGAAGTCCAAGGGTGGGCTTGCAGGTAGCATACCCCGGCCTATGGCTGGCGGGGTATGTTACAGATTGGTATCAGAGCTTCAGGTTGAAACACCGAGCTAGTATGGGCCGAGTCTATTGGTCAGAGTCTCGTGGTTGAGATCAAACTCTGACCATGAAATTGAAAATCTTAGGAGGAATGACATTGCAGAGGCTACGCAGGAGATGAAACTTCATAGATCCTCTGTAAGGGTTCGAAGGATCGTGACCGTTCCTTTTGAATTCAGGAGCGATCGCCACTATAAGATCAGGAGAGATCCCAGATCATTGGATCGAAGGACAGGTGAACAAGGGTCATTTGATAAAAAGGAAGCAAGGTTAAGGTCGCAATTGTCGGATCCCATTGGAGAGAAAGATCAATGGCTAGCAGGCATTGCAGAGAACTGAGTTGCATGGGAGTTAATTTCCCAAGGTGGTCTCGCAATCCAAACCACGGTTTCACCAAGGGGTTATGTGTCAATGTCAGGAGAATTGTGGGACGAAAAGTGGGTTACTCCAAACCACCGATGCGTGCCCACGCAAATTGAAAGGCATGTAGTGATGTGACATGTTAGCACTCGAGCGACAAAACTCCAAAGAGTCTAAGTAGTTGGGAACTGTTGATTTGTAGGAGGACATGCATCCACCAATCATGTGCTCTAGATAAAACACTCCAGGAAAAAGTGAGCGAGGAAGGGATTTGAAGTTTGAGTCTTCTGAAACCCGAAGACCTGAAAGGATCTCGGCTGTCGATCTACCAAGAGCCACGCGTCGCCAGATCCAGGGCTTCGGATAAAATCTAGTAGGGCTAGATAACTTTTGAAGTTCGAGATTTCCAGAGTTTGAATTCCTGAAGGAATCGTAGCCATCGATCCACGGGAGACACGCGTCAAAAGATTGTGAGCTTCAAACAAAAATATTTTTTTAAGGAAAAAGGTTGAAGTTTGAGATCTCCAAAGTCCAGAGCCCTAAAGTAAAACATAGCATTCATATTGAGGAGGACATGTGGATAAGATCCGTGAACTCTGGGTGAATACCTAAAGTGAATCTTAGTCGTCTGATCCAAGAGGACACGTGGCGAAAGATTGGCTAGTTTGGGAATTCAAGGTTCGTGAGAATTGGAAGTGTTCTTGTATGAAAATTCCTGAAGTCCTGAAGCCCGAAGAGCCAAAGTGGTGGGGCATGATGACGTCACCTGGAGGTGATGTGGACCCCAGAGTTCTAAATTGATGTGGCTTGTGGATGTCACCTGGGATGATGTGGACACATGGGATGTGTGTCACATGTCAATAAGATTTGAGCATTTGGAATATTGAAAAGTCGATTAGAATGTGACACGTGTCCTCTTGCAACATTTCACCACATGGCGACAGATCGTGCAGTCCGGTGACTAGGCACTCTAGAGGGGAAAGATGTGACAGTTTGTGTTGGTTTGGAAACTCCCAAAGGCCCGAAGGTCGGAGTACATACCGACCATTGATTCCAGAAGACACACATTGAAGGATCATTGACTTTGAGTGAAATCACTCTGGGAGAAAGTGCAGGAGGGAAGTTTGAAACTTTCAAATCCTGAAGAGATGAAGTGATTCACAGCCACCAATTTGTGGGAAGACATGCATTGATAGATCATGAACTCTGGGTAAAATCATTCTGGAAGGAGGCAAGTGAGAAAAGTTGAGACTACTGAAGCATGGAGTCCCGAAGTGGAACTTGATCTTTGATTGTGAAGGAGGACGAGAACCGTTGATCTGGTCCTATCTGAAGTTTTCGAAGTCCCAAAGCTCTAGACAAGTTCTTTTTCAGCTATGTGCAGGGTCATGGCCGTGGTCATATCTCGATTGAGATTTGAAGGACGAAGGGCTAAGGGTCGAATTGGTTGTCTTCGAGATAGAAAGGTGTTAAGGAAGGATTTAGCCGTGGTTTCTAGTCATGGTTACCTGGGAAGGTGGTTTGAAGGAAGCACCTGCATAGGATGAAATTTTGTGTCAGCCAAGGATAAGAGGACACTGCTATTTTCAAAGAATGGGGATATGGTCTCCATGAACAAAAAAAATAAAGAGACCTATAGCATGGTTTGTCAATTTTTTTTATCATATGCATAATTGTAAAAAAACGGTCGCTTGCACATTTTGAAGAATTAAGGGGCTTAAGCACATCAACTCAGGATGCGTATTGAGGAAATTGAAGAAGGTGAGGGAGCCTCCATTCATGATAAGAAGGTCAAAGGACAAAATACCAGAGTTGGTAATGAAGAGACAGAGTCCAATGGACATAAGGGAAAAGGAGAGAAGAAAATATTAATAGAAACAGTAAGAAGCTTGAAGATGGAAGTACAGAGCTACAAAGAAAACAATGAGAGACTGATGAGAGAGAAAATTTAGATAAATTCTCGAGTGTTGTAGATCTTGAATATGTTGCAGAGGCAAACGAAGAAGGGTTCAAACTCAAGACAAGAGGAAGAAGGCATGTTTCATGAAAGGAGAAATGATCGTGGAAGAGATGGTTATTCCAAAAGTGATAGCAGAGATCATGGACACCACTCACCTCCTTACTTAGAAAGAAAGTTGTGTGCATCAGATGATCTCGTAAGTAGTCTAGAGGTGTCCCATGTCAGACAACAAATAAGGAAGCAAGAGGTAGATAGTTTGCAAGGAGAGCTAAGGAAGCTCAAGCCAGCTTCCTTCGATGGAGAAAGAGAAAGGGAAGATGATGTTGAAGCATGGTTGCTTGGGCTCCAGAGATGTTTTTAGTTACATAACTATTCATCAAACCTAGAAGCCAAGATTGCCACCTACCATTTACACAAGAAAGCTACAGTGTGGTGGGGCCAATTGAAGCAAGTGGAGCATGTTAATGAAAGTAGGATCACTTGGAAACAGTTCAAGAAGTACTTCTAGAAGGAGTACCTCTCAGAGCATTTCTATGACAAGAAAATGCAGGATTTCTTTGAACTCAGGTTGGGAAGCATGACTATGGCAGAGTACGAGAATAAGTTCTTGGGATTGTTAAAATATGTCAGGCTCATTAGTGATGAGAAAGTGAAAATACAAATATTTATAAGTGGATTGCCATCTTTTTATAAGGAAAATATCAAGTATGATGAACCCAAGACCTTGACTGAGGCCATCAGGAAGGATAAATACATGTATGAGCAAGTCCATGGAAGAGAATCCCAGCAGAAATCTTGGAAGGACAATAAAAATGTGAATTCCAATAAGAGGAGGAAAGGATTCAAACCTCCCTTCAATAGGAACGAGCCTAATAGAAATCATCAAGATCAGTATGCTATGGGAGATTTCAAGAAGGAAGATTTCTTGGGAAAAAGGGGAAGACCACCAATCCAATGCTGGGGATGCAAGGAAGATCACCTATATAAGGATTTCCCACATAGAAAATACAGAGTGAAGACTGTGCACAACATCCAAGAGGCTACAACGATTGAATATATGGGAAGAATCTATGCAGCTTTAAATGATTGACAAGCAGAGTACCATTCCAATATGATCAAGGTGGAAGGTAAGATCATAAATCAACCCGTTTCTATTTTGATTGATTCAGGAGAAATTCATTGCTACATTGATCCTAAGATAGTGTATAGATTACATTTGGAGAAAAGTAAACTTGTAAAAACATGTTTGATTCAGTTAGCCACTGGAACCAAAAGAAGAATCCATGATATGGTCAGAAGTTGTTGCATAAGTCTTAATGGTGTGAATACTAGTACTGATCTAAATATCATACCATTGGGGTATTATGATGTTCTGATTGGGATGGATTGGTTGGACAAGCATCATGTTGTCCTAGATTTTCGTAACAAGACATTTACATGTCTTGATGGAAATGGAAAATAGATCACTGTGAAAGGAGTTCCAAGACCCATCTCTATAAGGGATATTTCATCCTTACAGCTGAAAAGATATTTTAGAAAAGGATGTCAAATGTATGCATCTCATGTGGAAGAGCCATATAATACGAAGGGTCCAAGCCTTAAAGATTTCTCGGTACTACAGAAATTTGAGGATGTATTCCAAGAAATACTCGGATTGCCACCAAGAAGGGAGATAGATTTGTCAATTGATTTAGTGCCAGGAGTTTCCCCGGTGTCAAAAACACCTTACAGAATGAGAACACCAGAGTTAAAAGAATTACAAATGCAGTTGGAGGAATTGTTGAAGAAAGGGTGCATACGTCCAAGTGTTTCACCTTGGAGAGCACTAGTACTTTTTGTCAAAACAAAGGATGGAACCTTGAGGCTCTGTATTGACTTCCGACAGTTGAACAAGTACACTATAAATAACAAGTATCTTTGACCCCGAATTGATGACCTCTTTGATGAACTAAGAGGAGAAAAGATATTTTCAAATATTGACCTGAGGGTAGGATACCATTAGGTAAGAATCAAGGAAGAAGACATTCATAAGACAACCTTTAGGACTAGGTATGGGCATTATGAATTTGTAGTGGTTCCATTTGGACTGACCAATGCACCAGTTGTCTTCATGTTCTTAATGAATGGAATATTCATAAATTATTTGGACAAGTTTGTCATAGTATTCCTAGATGACATACTTATCTATTCTAAGTCTGAAGAGTAGCATGAACATCAATTAAGATTAGATTGGTATTGCAAGTACTGAGAGAACATCAGTTGTATGCCAAGTTGAGTAAGTGTTATTTTTATCAAAAGTAGATCCATTACTTGCGACACATTATTTCAGATCAGGGCATAATAGTAGACCCAGAGAAGATCAATGCCATTAGAGGGTGGCCAACACCCAGAAATGTGTCAGATGTCAGATCTTTTATAGGATTAGATGGCTACTAAAGAAGGTTCATAGTAAGGTTCTCTAATATTTATTATCCCATCACGTCTTTGAAAAAGAAGGGAACTAAATTTGAATGGACACTCAAGTGTGAAAAGAATTTTAATCTGTTGAAGGAATTACTTACTAGTGCACCTTTGTTAAAGATTGCTGACCCAAATGAAAGTTTTGTGGTATGTACAAACACTTGTAAGGAAGGACTTGGGGGAGTCCTCATGCAAAATGGACATGTCATTGGATATGAGTCCAGAAATCTTAAGGAACATGAGAGGAACTATGCCACGCATTACTTGGAACTTGCTGCCATTGTTTACGCCTTGAGGATGTGGAGGCATTATCTCATGGGGAAGAAATTCGAATTAAAAACATACCACATTGGTTTGAAGTATATTTTTGAACAAACGACTTTGAATGCTAGGAAAACAAGATGGTTGGAATTTTTAAGTGAGTATGACTTCAATATCAATCATATCAAGGGAAAGGAGAATAAATTTTTCGATGCACTTAGTAGGAGAGTGCAGCTCATGCATGCTACTGTTGTCAGCGTGCATCAGTCAGACTTGAAGAGAAAGATTTTAGAAGGTCTTGTTACAGATCAACATTACCTACAGATAAAGGAAAAATTACAACAAGGAGATTTACAACAGAAAATAAAGGAGTATGATATAAAGGAAGATGGATTACTCATGCATAAAAATAGAATTTATGTTCCTAGCTCCAGAGAACTGAGGAATGTGATATTGAAGGAAATGCATGATGTTCCTTATGTTGGACATCTCGGTTACCAGAAAACAATTACAGTAGTAAGAAGCCAGTTCTTTTGGCTGAGAATGAAGAAGGATGTTGTTTATTACATCGCTCGATGTATGGAATGTCAGAAGGTGAAGGATGAGCATAGGAACCCAACGAGTTTGTTGTAGCCATTGCCAATTCCAGAGAAGAAATGGGAAGTGATCACCATGGATTTCATTATAGGATTACCTAGAAAAAATAAGCAACATGATTCAATCATGGTGGTGGTTGAAAAATTAACAAAGGCTACTCATTTTTTGCCTGTGAATACAACGCATACAGCGGCTGATGTTGTATAAATTTTCATGAAGGAAATTTCTAGGTTGCATGGGATACCTAGGGCAATTGTCTCGGACATAGATACAAAGTTTACCTCCAACTTCTGGAGGGGATTGTTTAAAGGATTTGGCACAAATATAAACTTTATCACAACATATCACCCAAAAATAGATGGGCAAACAGAGAGAGTCAATCGAATAATTGAAGACATGTTGAGAATGTATGTGATGGATAAACCATCTAAGTGGGAAGATTTATTACACTTGTTTGAGTTTGAATATAACAATGGGTATCAAGATTCATTGAGAATGAGCCCATTTGAAGCCTTGTATGGTAGGGAATGCAATACTCCAGTGAGCTGGGACAACCCAACAGATAGAGTGGTACTTGGGCTAGAGTTGCTCAAGGACATGGAAGACCAGGTGGTCAAGATTAAGCAGAATTTGAAGGCATCTTAGGATACAAAGAAAGTTTATGCAGACAAGAACAGGAAAACTAAAGAATTCAAAGTAGGGGAGCATGTACTTTTGAAAGTGAAGCCCCATAAAATATCTTTGAAATTGGGTAGTTGTACAAAGCTGACAGCTAGATTTTGTGGTCCATTTGAAATATTGGACAGAATAGGGCCAGTTGCATACATTCTTGCATTACCTGCTTCTACAAATGTGCATAATGTATTTCATATATCTTTACTAAATATATATGTACATGATCCTAACCATGTTATTGATTGGCATCTGATTTAGGTAGAGATGGAGGGAGACTTTCAGGTTCAACCAAGACGGGTATTGGACAGAAAGGTGAAAATGCTTCGAAATCAATTTATAGAGCTGGTAAAAGTTTAGTGGACCTACTACGGTCCTGAAGATGCTACCTGGGAGCATGAAGATGCCATGCGGGCAGAGTACCCACAACTTTTTGAATAAATTTGATATTTTGATCTCTATTTTGTATATGCACTAAGGACAGTGCCAAAATAAGGGGGAGGGGATGTAACACCCCAGGTAGTGAACCCCCATTTTAAATAATGTATTGTTACAATTATGAGAGGCATGAGTGCCCAAATGATTATTTAAAGGGCCAGTATGCCTAAGAAATGTAATACTTTGATCATTATTAATAATAAACACATCACTGGATGCTAGATGGACAAGGACTAGAGTTATAGGGGGCTATGATTCCACAAGAGAGGGGGCTTGAGAGGCTAAATGTTTATTCCTATGTTAATTACCTTTTTTCCTAAAGGGGGGAATTGGTTACATGAGCTTCTTAGGGAGGCCAAGAGGTTCTTGATTTCCCCACGAACATACTTAAACCCACCCTGCTTTGATTGTGGGGTTGGTCATTGGCTTGTCCACTCCATCACCTTTGTGTTACCTAATTCTTACCCTCACACACTCCCATGCACTTACCTACCTCCTCCATCCATCCTCACCTGCGTACTGGTCTTAGGAAGGGCGACCGACCCGTGAAAGAATTAGCCACGAGATAGTTGGTTTTAGTGGTCGTTGGTGTGATCCAGTGGTGCCTTGAGGCCTGTATGTCTGATATGTTGTGGCATGTGTCCAACATGGCTCACAATTGTGAGTCCTAAGAGTTCCAACATTGAGATTTCGGACTAGTTGTGCTAGAGGCACGGATAAGGAGAAGGATTGTGTGGCAGAGAAAGGTGGAGATCCATTCTCTCAAGTGGTGCAAGATGGGTAGAAGAGAGCTCGGTACTTGGATTACTGTGAGTGTTGGGAAGCCTATGAGAGATTGAGAGCTAACTGGTTTGGGAAGCCAAGTTCACTTTGGAACCGTCCTTGTGGATTCATAGCCCTGGCTTGGGGGTGATGTTGTTGTTGAGATTTGGGGCAGTAGTGTCTACGGTTGGGTGGAACGTCCTTGGTCTGTAGCCAATTGGTGTCATATTTCATTAATATAAGTGCTCTCCGTTGTGATATTATTATCCGTGTATGAATGATTTTCCACTGTATATTTAATTATCATTAATTGAAACTTTAGAACATGCATGCTTGCTGGATATTACTTTGCATGTCATTAATTCTCTTATCTTATGCATCTTTAATAAATAAAGAAGGCATCAGTATGAGAAATAAGTCCAAGGGTGGGCTTGCAGGTACCATACCTCGGCCTATGGCTGGAGGGGTATGTTACAGAGACGAAGCAAAGCCATAGGAAGGACACTATAAAAAATCCAACGAGATCATTGACTCAAAGGAACATCATGTGGAAGAATTGAATAAAAAGGACAAATTCCTACAATTGTTGTATATCGTCATCCACATCATATCGAGAAACAATAGCCATCAAGGAAAGGGTGTAAGCATCAACACACTTATGCACCGATAGGGAACTAGAAATGAAACCAATCAAGAGGTGCATGGAGGACTACGATCACTATAGGAAGACCTCGGGCTAGAGAATTAATCCCATGGAAACACTAGCACGATGTGGCACAAGATCAGGATGGCAAGATAACTGTTGGAAATCATGTTCATCTTCCATTAAGATGTGTAACATCCCCACTATAATCCTGAGTTTAATTAATTCTTATGAAGATATAATGTGTGGCTACGACCAAAGAGATTTAATATGCAGATTATGTTTCTATGTTTTAATAATAAAATATGATGCTAGCTACTAAGGGGACATGGATAGAGATGGGGGATGAATTAATCCACAAAATAGGGGAGGGTCTAGGATAATGGCCAAGAAGGTTCCAAGGGGGGAATTACCCATGAATATTAATCCAACCCATTGTCCTAAAAATTTTATTTGTATATGAACCTTCTAATCTCAAATTGAGTGTTTTCAAAGCCAATCATTGAATACATGTAAGAGGGTGGGTGTGAGTGGTGACATCCCAAAGTTATTGGGCACATGAAGGTTGAGTACAATCATCTTAGGGAAGAGTGTGAGTCAAGAAAGGAAATCCAAAGGGAGGAAATTTGTATGGGTTGGGATAACCATTTTTACACATTGAGTTTTTGTGCATGAGGAGAAAGTACAGAGAAAGAAACAGAGCTTGGAGCTGATGCATCCATGGAGGGCGAATTATAGAGCATGTTGGAGTGTATTTGGAGTGAATTCAAGCTAGAAAACTGAAGATCCAGGTTGTCAGGCCTGAAGAGTGAACTCATGGGTGAGTTGCACTCTAACAACATGTGTTTGTTGTTGGTTTATTGGCAGTTTTCCTAGTAGCAGGTTCCCTTGAGTTCCCAACTAAGAGATCCCTAGCTACTTGTGCCAGAGAGACCTTGATAAATGAATGGGATGCCTAAGGGATTGAGATTGGTGAAGGGGTACATTCCTTGGGTTGGGAAGGTAAAGAGGAAGAGAGATGGTGGAAAATCGAGATAGTTGTAGGAATATATCAATGGGTTGTGAGTTTTATGAGTTGTGAGTGGATTGTGAGAGGCCACCCTCTTTTTTGTATTACTAACCTCAACTCGAGGGTGATTTGTTGTTGATATTTATAACAACAATTCTATAATTGGGTGGAATGTCCGTCCCAAGAATATCGTTGCACAACAGATTTAAAAGATACGTGTTTTATCTTGTTAATGTGTATAAATATTGTGCATGAACTTTGTGTATTTGAGAATGATTTATATGTTGTTGTAATGAAGTTTATTAGCTGCATTCATGTCTATTTATCAAGTTGTAGATGCATGTAATTAAATGGTAATAGATAGTAGTTATTTTTGGCCATAATCTGTAGTTGAAAGCTACAAGAAATTAGTTAGTTATAAAATAATTAAAATAGTTAACATAAATTTCTTTTTTGAGAGTTTCCTGCACCGTAATGTCCCTTGGTTGGGTTGGGGGACATTACATTATGGTATCATATCCCTCATGTTCAAACACTAGGATTGTATGGTCCAATACGACTACAAATTGGTCAAATTTTCTGCTATAGATTTGTCTATGTGAATTTGGGGGAAACAAAGAAGAATTCCCTAAATTCCTAAGTAAGATCCAAGTTAAATTCCTCAGGACAATCAAAGAAATGATCTGAGGCATAAAACTAGAGGTTGAAAAGTCAAAATCGACTTGGAATGGTCGAATTTCATGTTCTAATGGTTGTCAAAGTGTAGAAGAGAGTTTAGTGGATTGACAGTCGAGATCGTGATTGATCTTAATATCGACGACCAAAATTCTCTATGATAAATTTAAAAATTCGTAATGTTTTG
>JASDQU010339320.1:0-12487 GCA_032191745.1 Picea mariana
AAGGGAAAGACAAAACCTACGAACAACCAAAACAATGGGAGAACAAAAGACCCTAATCAAGCCTCCGGCCCTTGTAAAACATCACTCGCCATGAACTGAACAACACCCACATAAAATCTGGCCGCAGAAAAAACACATGTATCAGAGAAAACAAACTCCTTTTCTCCAGTGGGAACCTCTGCAAACTCTCCAAAACTGAACTACGAAGACCCAACTTCGAAAAAATCGCCAAAACTGCTTCCAACTTCTGTCTGTTAAATGCAAACCCAAATAGCCAAACCTGCACCGAATTAGTGCTTTATATCATAAACGCTCTCTCAGATGATATACAGAAGATTATACGAGCATATACAGAAGATTATACGAGCATATGCAAGCAAGGAAATTGCAGAGGAAGCATACTCAATCTCCTCCAGCAAGAAATGGAATAAAAAGTCGAAGAAAGGGGAAAAACTAGTAAAATCGAAGTTATCTGGTAGCTGCCAGATGAATTTACTCGGATAGCTGATAACTCCGGGAGAGGATAAGATTCAGCCTGGGCAGCCAACTTGGTGGTGGCACGAATATGGATCATGTTGTTATGTTTAGGTGTAGGAATGTTATGACCACAGTACAATTGGCCCTTCCTTCTCTGCTTTGCTATGTGAAATTGTCAAATCTATTAATTGTGTTTACATTGAAAGACATGAAGCCTGCAATAACACATCAAACATATCAGTCAATCAAATTTTAGAAAAATATATTATTTTATTATTAAAAAAATATATATTTTTTGATTTCCTATGTTACACATTTGATATAAAACAAAAATCTAAAGTCAACTATAAACTAATAGAGAGTCAATGAGCAACTCATCGCTATAGTCCCAAGCCTTTGGGCAAGGACTAATAAAAGGTGGTATAAGGGTTATGTCATAATTCCAAAAGGAGCTCAGTGAAATCTTTATGCCATTAAAATATTAAAAAAGATATGAGATGTATGAACCGTGTAAACATAAAGGAGATGGTAGGGAAGCTCATGTAATGACTTTATGGAGTAGACCGATAAATAAAGTGAAGGTCAAAACCTTGTTTTTAAATGATGTGAAATGAAGATGTGAAGGTCAAACCCTTGTTTTTAAATGATGTGAAATGAAGATGTATAAATGAAACATATTTTAATCTTTTGGCATGGTATGGTATAATAATTTTAAAATAAAGTTATAACTAGAATGTTTGAATGAGAGATATAAGAGCACAAGTTGTAATGTATAGGTGTTCAAATATATTGTGTTATTGTGTAAAATATGACATTGTAAATCATGTGAGGAGTGAAGAAACGGTCATGCTTAACAATAAGTCAAGTGTCATGATGATAATTTCACCAAGTATCTCGTCAACTTTAGTGAGAGTGCATATAAATTTTTTGCAAGCGGTATGAAATGAGGGGGAGTCTGACAATGCTTTGCTGGCTAGAAACTGATGAAACAGATGGTCATCAAGAGGCCCCATGAAGTTTATGCAACATTTCGTCGATGAATGGAATGAGAAATTTGTTCTTGATTGTTATCTTATTTAACCCTCATTAATCTATGCACAACCTGAAGGACCCATCTTTCTTTCGCACTAATACTACTGGAGCTGCATATGGGCTTCTGCTTTTTGAGATAACACCACATTTCAATAGATCATGGACTAACCTTTCTATTTCAATTTTATGGTGATGAGGTATCTATAAGGTTTAACATTGACCAGACTTGATCCTAGCTTAACTTCAATTATGTGTTCAATTCTTCTTTCTAGTGGCAACTCCATGGGTAGGTCTTGAAATACCTTTTTGTGCCTTTGAATTAATTCTTGAATTTCTAATGATCTGGGGTCACCTTGTTCTGAATCTTGTACCTCTATTTGGTGGCATTGGCTAAATAGGCGGATGCTCCCTTTTTCATAAGCTTTTCCATTTGTTGAGATGTCACAATTTGTGTGCAAGGAGGTTGGAACCCATGCAATTTGTAACTTTGTCCTTGCCATTT
This sequence comes from Picea mariana, assembly GCA_032191745.1. NCBI lineage: Eukaryota > Viridiplantae > Streptophyta > Pinopsida > Pinales > Pinaceae > Picea > Picea mariana. The sequence continues at coordinate 2,012 of JASDQU010339320.1, forward strand.
AAATTTAATAAAATCTTCCCGGTGGTTAGCAGAGTAGGTGCCTAGTGTTTGCAACCACTGAACTCCCAAGACCACATCTACTCCTCCAAGTGGTACAATGAAGAGTTCTGATGTCAGATTATAATCTTTTATTTGTAATTGCACCTTATGGCATTTCCCCACATTTTCGACTTTTTTTCCATCTGCAACTATTACTTTCATATCCAGGATCAGGTGTACAAATAATTTAAGCCTTCTTGCAACATTGATGTCGATAAAATTGTGGGTACTCCTTGTATCGACTAATACCGTGACATTATTATTTCTTATATGCCCTCTCAATTTAAGAGTTTGTGGTTTATTGATACTTGTCATGGCTGCTATTGAGACCCTTGGTGTGTTCTCACTCTCTGGCTCTAGTGGAATATCTTGTGGGTTTTTTGCTTCTTCCTCTTCCGATTCTTTTATATGTGAATCATCGTCTTTCTATGCTTCACATGTATATAATTTTTTTGAGTTTTCTCTATTGTAACACCTATGTTTTGGATTCCATTTATCTCCACATCTTTTACATTTCCCTTCTTTTATTCTTAATGCCTCCAACCCAAGCAGAGTTTCCGCTCTGATATGTGGTGGAATGTACTTGGAATTCCTTCTGTCTGTTGCTTCAGGTGGCATTTGCTTCAAGTACCCTTTAAAAATTTTTAGTGCTGGCTTCTTAATTTTTTTTTTCCGATAATTTTTACATTGCGTCTTGCTTTTTCCAAGGTTGTGATACTATGCATTTGTAGTTTGTCTCTAATGTATTCTTTCAATCCTGATACATAAGCTTGGAGTCGTTGTTCATATGTTAGCTCAGGTACTTGTGTCACCAATGCTTCCCATTCATACGTGTACTCGTCTACATCATTTTTCCGTTGTAGTCTAGTAATTTTTGCAAATAATTCCTTGTGGTCTACACCTTGAAATTTCTTAGGGAAGTCATTTTTGAAGTTATCCCAACTATAAGAGCACACCTTCGTCGTTGCCTTCCACCACATATACTAGGTGTATGCATTACCTTCGAGCTGCATGGAGGCACATTTGATTTTTCATTGTCGATCTGAATATTATAAATGTCAAAGTACTCTTCAGCTTTGTTAATCCATGCCACACATTGTTTTTCGTCTCCATCAAACTTTGACAAATCAATTTTTACTTTCGTATGGTACCCATATATTTGATGTGCTTAGTAAGGTGGAGTTTGATTGGGGAAGTGATGTCCACCAAAAGACGTATTTGGCTGATGATTATGAGAGTATTCGTTGGTTGTGCTTGAAAAATTTAGTGATTTATCCACATCCTTGCCTCCTGATGCATGCTTATCTTTAACAAGTGCTGCATGGCAACTTAGTCCGTGCCACAAGCTTTAAAATGAAGAATATATGGAGGAATAGTATATTCAAATATAAGTGTTGTTGATTTAATTAATTCCAAAAAAACTACAATTAGAACTTCAAAATAAAAAAGATCCGACTACAGCAGCCAAACCCTAAAAATGCTTTGGAAACTTTGAGAAAAAGAGGAAGGAAGCTACATAACTATCAGTATCAAGGTAGATCGAGGTTTTTTTTCTTTTAGCAAATCAAAGTCGAGAGATACTTTTTCTTCCAAAAGCAATCGAGTTTAATCAATCTACTGATCAAGGAAAAAGAAAACATGGAAAAACCATAACTTGTTACCACCCCGAGCTTAGTGTCATGTTCAACGGTTTTGATGTTACAAATGCTCGCTCGGCATTCATTCTTATGCTTGGTTTTGTCACTCAGTTGCTCTCTATCTGTCTCTGTAATTCTCTCAAGAAGTCCCTCTGTGTCCGTCTTTGTAATTCTCCCAAGCAATCCCTCTGTAGTCTGAAGGATTTAATTAGAAGAAGATCCTTCATGATGGACAAGGCCATGGGGATCTAATTAGAATAAGATCCTTACTTCATGATGAACACGACCATGGTGGAGCAATGGTATTAAATTGAAGTCCAGTTGTCTACCGCCTACAATGTTTACTTGGAAGACAACATCCTTCCAATCACCAATTTCTTTTGCGTTGTCCAGGGAGAGCTCCTAGGATAGCCATTTGGAGGCTACTGTTATGGCTTTATGCATGTCTTATTTACATATCTCCTACCCTTTGCTAAGTTTTCTTGATTTATGATATTTCCACTTTAGTATTTGACAAGCAACTTGAAGATGCCAAAGTTCATACGATCATATTCTTTTCTTTGCTTTAACATAATCCTTTACCTGTAAAACGAACACACTCTCTTCTTTGCTTGAACACGATCTTCTAAGAGGATATGGCTTATCATAGTGGTAAGTATTTTGCTCCCAAATTTCTTAATTAAGAAAGTATTAATGTAGAAAAAAATTAAAATAGAGATATGCTCTTTAATAAGATAGCGGTCTAATATTAGTAATGGGAGTAAGGTTTTAATGTTTTTTTGATTGGGTTAATAGATAGATTTGATTGACTTGGCTAATACTTATCCATCGCCACGTTCTTGGCCTGTTTCGTACTACGCCCAAGATAATGAATGGCTGCAGCTCATAACATTACTGAAACCTTGGAAATGCTTACCTGCCTGCATGAAAGGAAGGGCTCTTCACAGCTCCTATAACCGGCAGGGAACCGACATGGAAGGAATTGCTGTCAACAACTAGCTCCTTACCTCCTTGGATGGAAGAGAGTTCAAATGTGAACTGCAAAAGAAGCACTTTTGATCGGATTTGTTCGGTTGCAGCATGAATTCCCCGTAGGTTGCGGTGAGAATCCCCTTAGGTTGTTGCGGTAAAGATTGATGATACACGTTCTTCCTAATGATGGTGAAATGGACGACTCAAGTATAAGCTTATGCATCTTAATATAAGCAAATTCTATCTCTTCATCCTCTATCCTCTAATGATTATGAAATCTTATTTTGCGTGACACCAAGTAGTTGTAATTCAAGCTTCTTTTCTTCTTGAAGAAACCACCCAGATACACAGCAGAGTTGGAAGACAACATCCTTCCAATCACCAATTTATTTTGCGCTGTATCTACCCCTGGGCTGCCCGATTGTTCTAGCCCCCGGATGCCGAACTTGCGTATTATTGAAATTTGAATCCTTCTTCATCAAATCTTCATACAAACTTTTGTGGATATTCCTGCAAGTTTAGGGATTGGCCTCCTTATTGCATCAAGAGAATTCAGCTGCACCATTCAGTCAGCGTAGGCGTGTGCGTGGGGTGATGTATCAAAACACTTAATGTGTGTAACGGTGAATTGAATCTAGAGGGTGCATTGGTTGCAACAGAAACCCATCTAAACCCATACCTGATGCGGGATGGTACAAATGGCCAGTGTATCAAATATTGGATCTTAAAATATACAACATGAAACTTGTCAAGCTCGAGGTGCATATCACACCCTGGGTGAGATGGGTCTGTGCTACTAGATAGAGATCACTACGATTTTAAAGATGGCCTCTGTTCTTTGCAGTAACGAGTCTTATGGCTTGTCACTTCAGGGATTGCAGATCCATCCTTCCACGACTAAAGTTATGCATAATCTTATTACAATTGGGTGGTGCTATTAATTTTTCATGAATGAGAATCTTTGTTTTAAGATCTTATTATGATTTTGATTTTGAGTTGGCAAAACTCAAGGCTCGAATGATATCTCATTCCCACCTTGGCTTGGGAGGTTGGCACCACTCGCTTTCAACATCACAATCCATCCCAATCACAATCCATCCCATTTTTTCACCCTATTCGTGTCCATGCCATTGTGATCTTGTAGATTAATCCAATGCAACCTTCTATGCAATTTAACTAAGTTGAGTCATTCCATATATGATCTCTCCCTGGTTCATGTTTCATGGTAATTGTACACCCAAATACACCTCTTGTAGAAGCATTGTCTCACATCACTATAAATTTAGTCCTTGTAGAACCAATGACTCATTCCAATGATTATCCCTTGCTTGAACAATCTCTGTGATTGCTTGAATATTAATCTGATTATACACACTAGGTTTGCCTTTCTTATCTGTCTTGCCAGTTTGTAATTCCTTCAGATGCATACAATCATGTCTTGCTCATGCCAGTATGGGCTTGAGTAAATTTTACACTTTTCTTTCAGTTATAAGTCCTCAACTAGTTCATGAAAGGTTACTTGGTCAACTTTGCACCATCACAAAATTTCAAAGAACTGAGGAAAAGTTATCCATTAGTTAGGGGATACTTGATGGACAAGTGCATCAAGTGATTCAACCGATGTAGAAGCATAGGCATCTTTATGAATTTCCTTACAGCTAGATGGGAGATCAGTCTCTTAGCATTATAGATCAGTCTTAGTATCCGAGTATTGACCGCCACTTACCGTTTTACTCTTAAGAAAGAAATTTGGCCGGTGGGGTATGTTTCGTTGAAATAGTAAATTGCTATATATCTATTCAGTAATCTTATTCATTTAGTTTAAATGTCTGTTTTATCTGAACACATGTTACTTCTCAATCAAAAAATGAAGGATAAAGATTTCTAACCAGCAATGTATGTGGACAAGTCCCTAAGACTGGTTCCTATTGTTATGATGCTCCTCTCCTTATGTGCCCTTTCATTTTTCAATTACTAAAGCTTATGTTGTATTCTCTTTGAAATCCTTAAGTGCATTGACCAACAATAGCGAGTTTTGAATCTGAGTTTTTTAAGGTTCCAACCTCAGAGTTGAGGTTTATCTTTCCCTATTCTAAAGAAGACACGAGCTTATGAAGCTTTTGTATGGTATCAAGCTTGATTGAGACTTGGTTTGGAAGTTGTTCATTCTCAAACTGGCTAGAAGCAAATTGTTCTTCTAAATAGAAATAGATTTTTTTAACAGAAATCTTATTTCATAAGTTATGTTTTTCTCCTGTAGCTCCAAAATCTTTTCTTTCATATCAAAAATCTCCTATTTCAACTTTTCATTGTCTTGTTGCAGGGTTTGGAAAGAGTTCTGCAACATAAGTATTTCTTTCACTTTCACTTTCACTTGAGCCATTAGCTTTGTATTTTTTATAAGCTCTCTGCACACTTCTTCCAATTTCTTGACATGGTCCATTGAATCAGTAATGTCTCTTTTAAGCATTACGCCCTCTTCCCATTAGTAGCCATCGTATAATGTAATATACATATAATAATATACTAATATTATTTATTATATATAATTTATATGATATTATTAGCTAAAATTATAATTAAATATAAATTTATAAATGCCCTGAAAAGTCACTGACATATCTTGGGCAATGCCTACTATATTGGTCTGCAGCCTAGGAAGATAATTTTCTTTTATTTTAATTAAGTGAGAGAGAAGCTTCTAGAGAGCATAAGAACTCAATATTCAAGTAAAATGCAAATAATTCAACCAGGCAGTCTCACATCATGTATATAAAATCCGTTGTAAGTTTATTTTAGCTACAAAGTGGGGAATTTTCCAAAGTAGGTGACAATGTCCTTGCAGAATGAGTTAGAGGTTAGGGGTTGGTGCAAAGCAATCGTAATGTTGACAAATTTCTACAAGTTCTGTTAATGTTGTTAAATTCTTCACCAAATTTCTACAAGTTATGTTATTGTTGTTAAATTCTTCACCGTGGTGATTCGCAGATGGTGCTTAAAATAAATGAGAAAAATTCATTTGAATTGATGAGATTTTGGAGCTTAGAGGTTAGCATATATGGAAATTTGAAAAAAATGGACTGTTACAAATTCAGGTTTGAATTTATGTATCAACCATAAAAAAAAAAAAATCAAATTATTAACCAGTCAAATATAGAAAGCGATCAAAATGTAAGTTGGAGGAGAAGAGTAGTGATTGTACAGTGGAGTCAAACATTGTTAAAAAAACATATATAAAGATACAGAACTCAAACAAGTAGGAAAAGCTTTCACACATGAAAATCAAGGCCATGGCCCTGCTTCTCGTCAATTCCAGTCCAACGACAGGATTTCCAAGGTATCACACAAGATTGCCATGATAGACGCTACATGATTGCCATGGATTGCCAACGTATCGACAGGATTGCCAAGGTAGACGCATCTCTGGTGGCCTCTCTTGGGTAGCATCTCTGATTCTCCATGGTTCTATATCTCTCTTACAGCCTCCGTACCTTGCATATTACATCATCTCTAAATCTCTCTTACAGTCTTTGCACCTTACATTTTACAACATCTCTAAATCTCTCTTATGACCTATGTACCTTGCATCTTACTACATCTCTAAAGTCTACTTATGTATAACACCACTTTTCCATGAATATCGACATCATAGAATCCAGACGAGAGCGTAAAAATCCACCATTCTCAGCTAAAAACAAGAACAAAGAAAAATCGCTTATTAATCTTTTGAGATACACCTCATGCCTTGAACATGAATCTTTTCATAGATTTTTCGTTTATTTCTATTATTAAAAAAATGCACTTATGTAATGCCTACACATTTTTCCTTGATTTCTTTGAAGAAACGAACAAGCATATGCGTATGTGATGGTTTGACATTCATTACAGTGATTAGATATGAGGGAGATTTGATTCTTATCTTTGGCTAAAGATATGTAGTTTGAATGATCTTTTATGTATTTTTTTAATTATGTATATGTTCATTGATCCGGCCCAAACTCTATGGTGACCTCTCCTTCTATATTACTATCGATGAGAATCCAATTTGTACTGCTTGAGTTACTTGCTTCGGTACTTTCTGAATTTGCCTAGGGATGTTCGCCTCAAGCCTGCAACAATCATCACACCTAGCAGCCCAAAGTTTCACGTGATGCAGTGGGGAGGTAAGTTTCCGGGGAAGAAATCCTTTAGCCGAAGAGAAGAGATGGGCATCATGAGGCATGTCTTTCTGGAACTACTGTTGTACCTAGAATTGGAACTGTAGGGTCCTTTACCACTATAAGAACTAGTTCTTTGATGATGAGTGAAACCTTCTGGGAAGGGGTTTTCGAATGATTATTCCTATCAATCGTCAGAGCCATCGAGAAACTTTACACATCTCAGGCAGAACGCGCACAGATCTAAACCCTTTTTGTTCATTATGACAATTTGCATATCTTCCAATTGAAATATCCAGCTCCAGAATCAATGAGCGTTCATGCCATACAGAGCCGTTCAGGCCATATAAACCCAAACGAGAGGACAAGGTTAAGGTCATCCAGACCCTAAGAGGAAGACGAGTTTTTTCATGCTACCACCATTGCCTTCCTATGGAGTACGACACTCTTCGGAGGGAAGCTCGAGAAAATAATTAAGAACTGTCTGCTGAAATCTGGGGATGCAGAACCCGAATTAAGGCACTTAGTTCCATGTCAATTAGCCCCTGAATAGAAAGACTGACTGCTAGCTGTAGTCTATAGAGTAAGGTGGTAGCTTCATGAGAGAACTGACCTTGTCTCTCCAGCTTGTTAAAAATTGCCTACGATTTTGTAGGTCAACGTTTCTAAGTGAAAAGCTTTAAATGTATTTATCCACTTGGAACAGCGAGGGAGGGAAATCCCACACAATAACTAGAGAGTTAAAGGAAGAGTGAATTTCTGTGTAAACAACAAATAAATAACTCAAGGAAAGAACGAACGATTGAATCTGACCAGGCGTGGGCGAAGGCAGAGGAGGAGATGGCCTTAAGAGGTGGTGGTCCTTTTCACGACATTTCCCTTGAATCCAGGCTGCTCGCTGGTTGATTAACCAAGGGCTTGCTTACTGATAAAATCAACCCGGAATGGCCCAAGAAACGAGGGCTTCATGGATCGACTGGGTAAAATGCTTCTTCATCTCTTTCCTTTCTAGTAGCTGCCTGGAGACAATAGTCAGTGCCTAGAAGATACGATCAGTGATAGAACTGAACTCTTCCGGTTCTACGATAGAACTGAACTCTTTTGTTTCTGCGATTCCCGGAATCAAATTCAGCTCTTTAATCATCCGTTCGGCCTAAGGTTATGACGGATATATGCAGAGGCCCAACAACAACAAAAGAACAAGGTATAGTTGGAGACGGTGGCCACAAGTTGTAAAGGAAGTGAAGTGGAGGCGGTGGCTGCAAGTTCTGAAGGAAGTGGAGGCAGAGGCGATGGAGACGGTGGCAGCAAGTTATGAAGATTGTCAGAACAATTTCACCAAGATCTATTTCGCCAATGGGGTGAGGGACTATGACGGGGGAATGAAGGACAGAACGCCGAGGCAAAAGAGGCAAAATGTGAGCTATCTCTTTTAACATGTGGGATGATCTCTTGTTGGTGAGAGGATGGTTAATAGTGATTCTTCTAGAACAATTTGGGAGTCTCCATAGGGTTCTATCTTTAGATTTTTTTCAGATAAAAACCCACTCTCACAATGTTTACTTCCATTAGATTTTTTATGGTCTCACCAATGTTCTCAACTTCTCAATTGGGTTTTTGAGTCTCAATTTGATGTCTAGCTCAATTGGGTTTTTGAGTCTCAATTTGATGTCTACTTTTCATGGATTTCCCCTTAAAGACCTATTAAAATTTAGTTTGGGAAATGGTGGATTATAACAAATGTGATGAGTTAAATGTTGTTGTTATCATTGTCAATGAACATTTCACTAGTTTCATTGTCAATGAGCATTTCACTAGTTTCATGTAGGGACCTTGTACACCAACAAATTTGGTATGGGCACCATCCACAAATATGGAGGAACATCCCTTTAAGTTTCTCTTTGAAAATCTTGGAAAAATAAATCGCTAAACTACACTATAAAAACACAAATACTCACCATAAACACTAACCAATCCCCAAATTTATTTAAGTGTAATTCACTTTGAAAGTAAACCAATCTCTTTGAGTTTTCTTTGAAAAAAATCGCGTAGTCTAAACATTCGACTCGACTTTTTGAAGTTTTTATGGGCATATTTTTCGATCAATTTTTACTAATATCCTGTTGGAACTCCAAATTTGAGTGATTGAGTCTGTATAATTTGAGAGTCCCGAGGGTTTTTCATAGTGCTGAATCCATTTATGCATTCAAAAATGCAATTTAAACAACAAAAAATGGAGATTTCACCAAAATCTATTTCGCCATATTCCGATGAAAAAGTTCAAAAACTTGAATGTTTAGACAACCTCTGAAAAAAACACAAATATGATGAAGGAACCCAATGTTCAGAACATGACCCACCCTAAAAACTGACCAATCCCCATTGTTATTTAGAGTGTAATTCACTTCCCTTGAACAAAAATTGTTATTTAGAGTGTAATTCACTTCCCTTGAACAAAAATAATTGATGAACTAAACCATAAGAAAACAAAAATACAAAAATACGATGAGATGTTGTATAATCATTTTGAAATTAAACTGTGTAGAAACCATCTACACAACTTAACTCCAAAATGATTATACAACAACTATGACAACTTGTGAAAACATACACACCAAGATGATTCACTTTAAAAATTTGCCAAGAGCCAATATTATTCAGAGCGTAGTTCACCCTAAAAGCGAACCAATCTTTCAATTAGTAACAATGAAGTAACCTATTTGGTCCTAGCATGGTTCGAACCCTTGAAGAAGGTAAACCATAAAACACTGAAATGTTCAAAAGAATGGCTCACCCTAAAAATTGACCAATCCCCAATCTATTTAGAGCATAATTCACTCTAAAGTCAGAGTAATCATTCAATTCCGCGCTGAATCCTTCAAGAAGGTTAACCATAAAAGACTCTAATTTGCTAAGAGAAATGTTCAAAGCACGGTTGGAATTTCAAATTTATCTTATCTGTCAATTGAAATTTTGATGATGGTTATTTGGTAAATTTTGATGATGGTTATTTGTTTTTCATGCTGTCATTTTAGTTTTACCCCAAATTCATGAGTGTCAAATTGTCTCAAATTGTCTATGAATGTTGTCTATGAATGAATGGATATTGAATTCAGTATTAATATTTTATGTGAACTAGGACTATGGACTAATTAAATTTTAATGATTGGAAGTCTAAAACTAATTAAATTTTGTTTATTGTTATATTTAATCCTCCAACAAACCTTTGCCCAACCCCTCTTCAGTGTGGAGTGTGTGGCTAGGTAAGTGACACACTATAGTAAACTAAGCACATAGAATTTATGACGGATTGAGATTTTTTACACCGATAAATTTTGACCTGTGGATTTTGTATCCACGTGTCAAATACGTCTAAAAACGAAAAAAACGTCATGTGAGACGTCAAATTCCAGGCCTGGTTCAAAGTGTGACTCACCCTAAAAACTGACCAATTCCCAATGCTATTCAGAGAGTAATTCAACCCGAAAGTCAGACCAATCTTTTGAGTTAGTAACAGTTGAGGAAAATTAAATAACCCGTTTGGTCCTGGCGGCTCTTGAACCCGTGACCTTCGGGCGTAATTCACCTTGAAAGTGGACCAAAAAATTGTTCAAAGCGTGACTCACCCTAATTTCTAAAAACTGACCAATCCCCAATGCGCGGACCAATGA